>JAGVSQ010004587.1:0-19117 GCA_022683975.1 Rhyacophila evoluta | reverse complement strand
ATAGACCAATATTAGCCAGAGCGGCAGAGTTATCAATAAGACCACGCATAAGTCGTGATATATGTTTCATTCCACTAAACTCGTTTGTGTCAGTATTTTGTAACAAATAAAAATTATAAATACATTTGCTTCATGAAATTCATGAAATAATAACACATTTATAATGATACCAATTATTGTATTGTTTTTTTAAATATTTTGAGAGGCTTCTTAAACAAACAATTTAATACAGTCGACTAAATGGCGTGTATAAATGTTTTTTATATCATATTTTAACTGCGTATGATTTTCTCCACTTAAACTAAAAATTACTACATCTCAAGCAGTATTTGTACAATTACACTAAGCAAGTTGATGGCTATTTTGGTTATGAAACTTGTAAATAATAAAATTGAAGGCTGTTTGAATTATTAACGGATAATATAAGCAAAGTCTAAGCCTATGCTCTTTTATTTTAAAAGCTTTTATTTAAGTTCGTTTGTATCGATGAACTGTTTTCATTCCTAAATTATTGCTATTTCTATCTAACCAATGCCATATTAAGTGCTGTCTCACTTCCGCATTTTACACAGTGACGACATAACGATATAACAGATAACAGATATTTTCCGCATTTGTAGAATCTGCATTACGTTTACTATTCAACGTTTCCGGCATACGCTTTTATATTTAGTCATATCTATATTATATTGTATGTAATGTTGAGACCCAAATCAAAATCTTTGGAATCTTTCTTCTTTCAGCAGTTTCAAAACTGAACTTTGCAGCCAACGACAGCTGATTTAAGAAAATTCTTCATAGACAGGCAAGAGGTTTGAAAAATATTTTTCATCTTTTAGTACATTTTTAAAACTAATTATTGAACACTAATAAAAGTTTTATTTTATTTTTTATGATAAATTAGAATAATCAATTCCTTCGTTCTCGTAACTTTGAGAAACTCTTTCACGTTTTAAGGCATAAACATACTTGCTTTCCCCTGCACTAACCGCAACGTTTCCACACCCGTTATGTGGGCATATACCGTCACGTACAAACGTGAGGCTTTCTTCAATATGCTGGAAGTGTCCCATGAGCAGCCTTCCAAAACCTTGGTTGGCGGGCACAAGATGTGCGATATTTTTATTGTGATTCTCTCAAAATTGAGCACACGAAAATTTGCTTTGTGAATATGTCCGCTACAAATGTGGGATATATCGACTCTGGAAAGGAAAAAGGACGAAACCCTCATTTAAAAATTTTAAAGCAGGCGGAAAAAATGTTATTTTAATTATTTTAGGCAACGCCATAACATTATATAGGCACACGCTTGAAGTACTGGCAGACTGAAACTATTGTTTTATTTAATAAGTTATTTAAGAAAAATCGATAAAATTGGCTGGGTAGAAACACTTTTTCCTAGTCGCTAATTTATTCCCCGTTCATATTTAACCTTGTTGGGAAGAGACCTTCTCACTCGCCGTAAGATTTCGCAATTTTTTAAAAGCCACAAAATTATCCTTCACAGATTATTACTATGATTATCATTATTAATAATAAACATATTATTAATAAATATTGGATAATGTAGCATAAATATTGCGCTAAAATAAATAGCTACATAAATAATATTTCTAAACTTATGTATAGTGAATAGATTAATAAGTATGCTGATTATAAAATATTTGTTTATACTTTTAAGGCTGGTGTCAAAAGCTCGTTTAAATTATTATAAATTATAAATGCACTCGAAATGTAATGCTCTGTCATAAAACCGATCATGAACAAAACAACTTCATTAAAATGTATGAAATTTATGGGCCAACAGATGCAACAATTTTAATTATATGTATACCAAAAAGTTTAAGCTGGTCATGTTTTTTATACATCGTAAAAATAATGCATGCACCCAGAAACAGGTAACAATAAAAATGCTTATAAATTTTTTAAAAATAATTTTAATTATACATGATTAAAGAAGTCATAATTAATTGAAGCTTTGACGATACCTAATTGTGTAATTGATTTTTTCTTATGTAATATTTGTTCACTCTGGTAGCCGAGTAGTAAGCGTGTGCACGTCACTCGAGGATGCGTTTTCGATTCCTAAATCTATCAAATTTTTATAAAATACGGAAATGCAGGACTGTATATTCAATGGTTTGAGCAATTTTGAGCGAAATTTTGTAGTAAATATGGTAAAATTCACCATTTTCAACAAGTGAAAATGTCTAGACGAATACAATCGTTATCGATATTTTGTTACCATGTTCGATCCGAATGTGAAGTAAATGGATCACTAAAATGTGTAGAAACATCTTGAGAGATTATTTTTCACGAGAATTAGTTGTGGGATAATTATAAGCTTTTATTTAATATATTTATTTTTTCACCATGTCCGCCTTGAAAGTGAAAACCATGGAATTTTAAAGTGTGAAGATGTCCGATCCTAATGTGGAATATGTGTATGTGAAGATATGTATGCAATGTGAAGATATTTCTTGATGGATTATTTCTCACGAGTAAATGCTCAACTCAATGGATATCTAATCTTGCATTTTCATATATATTTTAAATACAGCTGATGTGGGCATCGAGCCCGCATTCATCGAATACGAGGCGCGCACGCTAACCTCTTCGCTACCGAGGAAAAAATCTTACAATAACGTAATAATTAACAAATTAGGATATTTAAACGTAAAAAAAGTTAAGCAAAGTCAAGTAAATATTGTCTTATTACTATAAATACTTCTACATCTGAACATTTATTACACGAATATTTATTTTTCATGATACCTCTTCCAGTCTAACACTTAAAAAATATTATTCTCATTTTTATTAACTACTATCTCTACCCGGCCACGCGTTGCTGTGGCTCAGTCTCGTTAAATGGCGCTGTTTTTTTTTAAAAAAAAGCATGTTTTACCTGTCACATGTGTAAGATCTATATAATAATAGGTATATAAAAACACGCGCCTATTCATATTTAACGTTGTGGCAAAATTTCAAAGCAATCGATGAAGAACATTCGGAGATTTTAAATTTTGAACAAAGAAACATTTACATTTTTATTTAAATAGATTGTTAATATGCGTTTGGACCGCTAGGGGTTTAAGCCGAAAGGGTCCAAACCCGATTCATAAAATCTTTTCCATTCCATACAATACATACGTGCTTTTTTATCTATTATACAGTAATATAATATATTCATGTATGTACGCATTCCCTACTATAATTCTATTGTTAATGAATTCATTAAAAGTGTAAACATTTAGGGTTGATAATGAAGTCATATAAATTATAACAAAAAAACGTCATTTCACTTCCGCACATGAATTCTTACATAGCATGCAATGCCTAAAGCTAATTATGCAAATTAAATAAAACGTCTATTTAAAAAAGAGGGGTTTGTATGACTTGAATTTATTGTTTGTGTTGAGTTAGGTTTTGAAATATTAAATGTTTTGTTGTCACGTCACTTACTCCTTTGATGCGTGGCATAAGACATTAAAAACTACATTTTCTACTAAAATAATGCCATAACCATATTCGGTATTAGTTATTGTTTAATTGTATTAATGACTGACTAAAATTGAAAATATGCTTATAATTATAATCACACTTATGTATATAAATTAATATTCTAAATTATTTAAAACTGCTAAGCTAAACTAAAAAAAATGTGACTTATATATAACTTCCATATCATATTTGGAAGTCTACCAGTTTTAAGTAATTTAGAATTTAAAATAAATTTTCATCAAGCACCATCAGTCAAAAATATTAATTAGAAATTAAGATATTTTCTCCCCGGTAGCGTAAAGGTTAACGTGCGTGCCTTGCCTCCGGGTAGTACGAGTTCGATTCCGACACGTGTTATTTCCCACATTATTTTTTTTCTCTGTTTAATTAATATTCATACAGTGTTTATTCGCTAGTATTTGGATTTTGGTTAAATTTCTTAGAATAGTGTATGCCAAAAAATGCTTGAATAATAATTTAAATATGTTAAAAAAAATAATAGAATGATACAAATGTAGAAAAAACTAATCAAGCGTGGGGATTGTTATTTTTCAAAGTAACCAGGGCCGTATGGTAGATTTTTTCACTATGATCCAAGCCTTTAAAATGCCGTCTGTCTCACGCGCCCAAAATATTTTGGTTTTTTAGGTCTCGGCTTTCTCGTTGTTTAGGTCTCTTCCGCGCCTGTCTTGAAATTTTTACTTTCGTAAATTCATCCAGATTTTTTTGTCAGCAATTTCTACTTTCGGACGTAGTGAGTCGCGTAATTCAAAAATATCACCCCCGCATGGTTCATGCGCTTGAAACATTTGTATTGATTTGCCGCCCCTTATATGATGCCGCCTGATGCAACCGCGTCTCTGCTCTAAAGGACAACACGGCCCTGAAATTAACTATGTTTGAACCAATTTGTATGATGGAAAAATACAACACATTTATTTAAGTAACATTAAATAATGTCTCACAGAAAGATGACAGTCCAGACTTTTGGAACGTTGAAGTATAAACTATATTATAAATACTTAAATAGAAAAATATTATTAATTATTCTTTGAGATATATGTGAATTTCTTATCATTTCAGTACAATAATATAGGTATAAATACATAATTGCTTTTAAAATAATCTTTGATACCGTATTATGATTTGGATCTTCGGCCTCGGAGATTACTGGTTCGAATCCGACAGCTTTTGGAGTTTTAAAAATCTATCTAGAACTGGGTCCAAATTAGGTTATGCAATTGGGTCACAGCCAAATTTCGTGAGTAATTTTGACAAAATACGTCCCGACAATGCGAATATCCTCTGTTTACTCCATTTCTTATCGTTAACATCGGTATGCTCCACTTCCGGAGGGGGCATGGTAAAAAAAATTGATTTGAAATTACTTACTAATGAATTTAATAGAAGAAGTAAATTTGGTGAAAATGAAAGTTGGTAGAATTTATTTAAAAAGTTGATAAGAATGTTTATTTTTTTACTACTACATTAATACACATAAATAATGAATGTAATAAAAAACGTCACGTATAAATGAACAAATATAAAAAACCGTGATGTTAAGGTAATTTTTAGGTAAAAAGAGTTATACCTTTATATTATATGATCAAAACACCAGGGCCGAATTAGTGATAATTTTGACAGAGTGTTTACGTTATCAAACATATTTTAATTTTAATATACATGCATTTCAAATAGTAACAATTTAATTTTTTATCTTAAACATTCACATAGTAACAGTACGATACAACACATTGTTTTAACTGTGGCATATCTCAAATATCCCATTAAATATAGTTTTACCCCAAAAGAATACAAAATAAAAAATAGTACTGTAATTAAGCTGTATGTAATATAACATATTTTATTTTTAATTATAATGATCAGTAAGCATCCATTATCTCCAAACTAAGATTTTCCTATTGTTGTATTGATGTAGTGATATGTTTTCGATGAAAAACAAAAACCTAACGTAACCTAACCTAAGCCGAAAAATTAATATATTTGACGCGGGTAATTCTGGAAATTTTGTCTCCCCGGTAGCGTAGATGGTAGCGTGCGCGCCTAGTAATCCGGGGAATGCGGGCTCAGTGCCCCATCTGTCGGATATTAAAACTCCAAAAATGCAAGACTGGATTGGAGCTATTGGATTGAGCAATTGTATGACAAATAATTCTCGTGAAAAATAATCTGTCAAAACGTCTTCACATTGGGGAGATCAATATACTCTACTTTCGGAGTGAATATCTTCGCATTGTATAGATACATATCCTCCACCTTGGGAGTGAACATGGTATATAAAAAAATAGAAATATCATAAATACGTGATAAATAAAGCTTAATAATTGCTTCTAATAAAAATAGGTGTTTATAAGTATATATGTATTAAAAAGTCAAATAACGTAAAACAAGTGCAAGAAGTGAAATATTAACGTCGAAAATAGGAGAGATGATATTCCAAAGCAAATATCCTTCGTACACTAAGCTATTATATCCAGCCGCAATAAATTCTTATCCTCTTTCTTCCTTAGACGTAATAACATCATTGAAATGAATGATGGGTGCTGCCTAATATTTATTTATTTTACGCATGCTGTAACATTAAAAATGATAAATTCAATTCATTTGTAAGAAAAACAATATGGTGTAAGAATAAGAATATTGTATAAACTCTAATTAATTGAAATTAGCTTTTGTTTTTCAAATTACACTCCGTAGATATTCTATAAAACAATCGTAAACGACAATATGTGACTCTATTTACTCTCGATTCACGTCAAATAAGTTTTGTTTAATTTAAAAAAAAATAATAAAAGGGTTCACAAATTCCTTAATTCGCCCCAGGATGCGATTAATATTCGAGTCACTTGGAGGCTTCTCATCGCGCATTGTCGAGCGATCGAGGCTGGCCGCCGCGGCTAACGTAGCTCGGCCAGCTCGCACAAAACAAAATTAATGACCACGCCAAATCAGAAGCGATCCATCAACGTCACCGCTGCCTTTGATTGATGCCTCAGCGTTATTTGCATTCTGCAGTCGAGTTTCCTTCGCTTTACACGTTCAGCAGGTGGCGGATTTCTTCTTTTGGGCTGTTGACAACATATTATATATATTTGCGTTTATTTATAATATTTTGTCCAAGTCCGTTACTTAAATTCAATATATATTTGGGCACCACGTGTTTGTTACCTTCAAAAATCAATATTGCATAATTCGACTATGGAAAAGATAAAGGACGTAGCCTGAACAGAACAAATTTTTCAGAAAGCACAAACAATGTCTAGGTAATGATTCTAGGCCAAATTTACAATATTAAATAGACACAACCTTGAGGTACATGAAGACTAAAACTGGTGTTTTGTTTATTCAATCTGATATTAATTTAATAATTTATTATAAAAAAAAAAAATTTAATTGATATGGTAGATGTCCTGTTCCCTGTATAATTTAATAACCTTAAAGAGTCCACAGTACGATATAGGATATCAGAGACGAAATTTATTTATGAAGACCAAAAGTGGTATTTTGTTTCTCTCTCTCTTTACCATGTTCGCCCCCAAAATGAAACACATGGATCTACAGAGTTTGAAGATATTCACTCGGAAAGAGGAATATAAGGATCTCCGCAATGTGAAGCCGTCTTGACAGATTATTTTCCACAAGAATTGTTTGTTAGACAACTGCTTGACCCAAAGAGCATCCAATACTGCATTTTTGGATTCTTTTAAATCTGACAGATGGGGAATCAAACCTGCATTTCCCGGATTGCTAGGCGTGCATGCTACCAACTACTCTACCGGGAAGGCATTTTTTCACTTAATCTGATATTATTTTGATAAGTTATTTAAGAAAAAATAATGAAATTGACATTTTTTCTGGTCACAAATTTCACACGCTATCCTTTTTTCAAACTTTAAAGTTGAATTTAGATATTTATTCGGCATTTGCTGCTTACACCCTTTTGATATAATGTGTATTGAGTTGTATATATTGTTATTGTTGAAATAAAGTTATTTAGGAATTTGAGGGTCACGTCCTTTTTCATTTTCACAGTTGATATGATGGTGTGCTTTTAAACTCTTTTCTAACAAATGTTACCTACAATGCCGTATGACTTCAACTGCATCTACAATTAAACTTGTGTCATTTTGAATTAAATTAACTGATATAAATAAATAATTCTTAAAAGTTTTGGACCTAAAAAATAAATACCAACTTGATATGTACTGCCATAAGATAAGACTCCCACTGGGTAAAGAACACTCGCCCTCAGAAAATCCTTCCATCTCGTCTAAGTTTACTATCTGACGTTTCGAAATGACTAATTACTCTTCTTCAAGTCCCAACAGTCAACTCCTGACAAAGGTACTGTCGAGTCATCTCGCGGTCGTGAAGGATGAGTCTTCTAAGGCCGTGTCGCCCCAAAGGCTTCGGTACTTTGGGTGGTTATAATTAATGCTCTGGGAACCGATTAGATAAGCTTTTCATACATATATACTAAAGCTCTCCCCTTAACGAGCAAGCTACAAATATGAAAGCTCGGAAGATACAACTTTTCGAGTTATATATAATGTATCCAGCGTAATTATGAAATAAAAACGTCTATTACGATAGTCGTTTGCAAAAAAGCTATAACATCCAAAACTTACATTACCCAAGCAAACTTTATTCTTTGACAACTTTCATTTTTGCTTTTATTTCTTTCTCGTAAATGTGACCGTTTATTCACTTTCTTATGCCTACGTATATATGTCGCTTTGATGGCTCAGAGAATAAGCGAACGTAATAATAATTATAAATTATTACTCGGCATCAGTGATCTTACGTTTTAATACTTTCTAATATTATAATATTTATTTTAATGCTTTTTTAATACTTAAAAATATTGAAACTTGAGTAAAAAACATAAATTGAACCAGCAACAAAATATATTATCTTCATGGCAATACAATAGCTTCGTTTATTCACAAAAAAGCTTCCATTTTTATTTCACTTTACAGTGTGTACAAATAATACTAAGTAATTAAGCTTTCATTACACATCTTTAATTTTCATACTTCTAAAAGCTTTTTATTAAAGGTGTTTCATTAAAAAGTCAGTGTACAGCTTTACTTACTATTTTTTGTATAACCTGAAGGCGATTATAACCTTGGGCCACACAAAAGAACGCCTCATGCCGCGAGTTGGCCAGTCCTGTTTTAGAGTTTTGCCTTTAGCTTTTTTTTAAATATCCTCTAAAATTGATAAAGACATGCTTGTATGTCCATATTACATAATTTATACAAATGATAACGTTTCTAGTTTTTGTTTTTGATCCCCAGTAACTGGCGTATGTTTCCAATTTTTATTTGAGATTTTTTTCATAATATATGAAGTTTTATCGTGTTTTTAGCTCACGCGTAATAATCGGCCATATAGACCCACGTCGGTAGTCAGAGCTTAATCATTCACCATAAATTATCTTACTTAGTATGTTAAAATCATTATAGTATCAAAATATGTTAACTGTAAAGTGTAATACTATTCCACAACATTACAGAGGTAACTGTATATTCTTTGTAGCTTTAAAAATATAGTATCAAACGTTATAAAAATGTATGGTTGTATGACATAGTAGAACGAATGTGATAAATGTATGGAGAAACACTTCATAAATGTAAGAAATAATATTGTTACAAATAATACATTGCTGTTAAATAGTTCATTCCATATTTAAAGTAATTGCGCCATTTCAAAGTCTAGTGTTGCTATCATATTGTAATTCTCTATGGAAATATAACCCCTACAATAATAATTGCCTTGTTTATAGCCCACTATACTTTTAAAGCGTATAATTCAATACCATAAAATATTACAGCTTACGATTCATATGGCCTATTACGAATAGCGAGTTTACGTTTCACCTTTATTTATAGTTCAATTAAGAACAAGCGGCATTAGTAATCATAAATTCATAACACATTAAAACTCGCTTTGTTTCATACATAGAAAACTTTCGTATCGACTGTAAATAGGAAAAAATACGTAACCAACTTGCAAGAAATTTTACAGGAGGTAGAAAAAAGTATATTTAAAGGCCTATTACATTACACAATTTCAAGGCATCCTTACCCTTACTAAGTGCGGTGTAATAAGCACTTAAAGCACATACAAGAGACCACGCCCACTCTGCAGTAAGAGCACTTAATATTGTGTAGTGTAATAGGTATTTTAATGATTTTGGACCAGTCAAGATATTATTAAATAGATAGAACAGGGTTTCCCGATTTTTTTCTGCAATGGAATACTTCACAAAACCGCGAATTTTAATGGTACACTTGGCTTATTTTTTCGGTTAGGTTAGAGGTCTCCCCGGTTAGAGTAGTTGGTAACATGCGCGATAAGTGCGGGCTTAATTTCCCATCTGGTCGGATTTAAAAAAAATCTGAAAATGCAGGACTGGATGCCCATTGCGTTGAGTAATTGTCTGACAAACGATACTCGTGAAAAATAATCTGTCAAGACGTCTTCACATTGCAGAAGATTTATACACTCCATTTTCGGAGTGGATTTCTCACACTGTGTGTATCCTTATGCTCCGCTTCAGGAGCAAGAATAGTATAAAAAAAACTACTAGTAAAAATTAAAAAAAAATGTTATTAAAACACTGATATGCTGAATATTTAATACGAATTTTCCATCTGTTTTTATTCTGATTTCTGAAAAATATTTACCAGCGCGGCTGACCATTTTCTCAATCTTGGCAACTATCGTTAAGCTGGCAAGACTTGTCAGCCGGTCGGATAAAAAAAATACACCCCATCTCTTTCATGCGCACAATGTGAGTAATGATGGTCGCCCATCTCTACTTATGTCAGTAGAGATTTATCGTAACTCGCCTTTGAATACGAAATAGAAGATCTTGCATGTGTTGCAGTGTATAAAACCTTTCTAAATTGTCACGGAACACCTATTCAGGTTCAGCGGAACACTGGTGTTCCGCGGAGCATAGTTTGGGAAACCCTGATTTAGAAAAATAGAGTGCACGAAGACTAAAATTGGTATTTTATTTACTCAATCTGATATTAATTCAATGAGTTATTTAATAAAAACCAATAATAAAGTCATTTTTCCTAGTTGCAATTTGACAGGACTTTTTTCAAACTTTAATGTTAACATAAGATAAGGCCGAGGCTACGATATATGCGACGGCGCCAGAGCGACAGCAGCGCTGATCGTCGCTAATAGAAATGCATAATAGCTATAAATAGGTGAGTGGGCAAGTTCGACGACGCGACAACACGTTAACAACTTGCTCATTTGCTCACTCACCTATTCATAGTTATTTTGTATCTCTGATGTTGACGATCTGCTGCCGTCGCTCTGCCACCGTAGAATCTATTGGAGTCGCAGCCTTATTCGGTATTCGTAGCTTATATTCTTTTTAAAGAACGTGTTTTAAGTTGTATACATTCTGATTATCGAATAAAAGCTTCTTTGAAAAATTGAGAGTTACGTCCTTTTTTATTTCCATAGTCGATGTATTTTTTTATAATGTTATTATATTTATATTTATTATTAATGTAGTGGGTTTAATGTGTTAAAGCAGGGTTATACTCTAATGTAAGTTGTAGGAAGATTGATTTATAAGGTGTAATTTATAAACAAAAAATCCGATGAGTAATGTAATTTAGTATTCATAATTTGGGATTTAGAATATCGCCGGCGGCGCTGGAGTCATATATTTTAATTAAAACTTCTCCATAGACGACGGCCGATTTATAAATTCGCCAATAATAAGCAAGCTGAGACGTATGACAGTAAAATATACGTTTGAAAATGGTCTGCATGATAGATTTTATCAAATCAATCAAATCAATATGGAACGTGTAATTGGGATATCGTGATTGGAGATTTCTTTAAAGATACGTGCCGATTTTGGCGTAGTTGAATTCGTTAAAAACACCAAATAAATCTAGTCGCTAACTATTGTATGTACACAGTGGTGCGATCGGGCCAGGACGCTGCCCTAGTACTTTTTTCCGAGCCAGAGCGCTGGCTTACTACTTCTTTTTCAAGCAGGGTGCTGTTTTACTACTTATTTTGATATGCGCATTACTATTCAAGTCCATTTAACAAATGTTTTATCAAAAAAAAAAAAAAAACATCGCCAATATTGCAGGAACACATTTTTTTAGTTTAAGTCACATTATAAAGTATGGTTTTGTTTTCAGCAATTTATTGTGTTATTAATACTTTTTTGCGTTAGTGTGTATAATTAATATTTTTGACTGATGGTGCTTGATGGAAATTGATTTTAAATTCTAAAGGGACATATAAAATACTACCTACATAGGTAGTAAGTTATATGTTCGCTCACTGCCCACACATAATGTGGCCTGAAGATGCCCAACGGCGAAACCCAGATTGCTAACAGTGATCTCACATATGGTAGTTTACCAGTTTTAAATAATTTAGAAGTTAATATGTATGTTTATAAAACATCTACAAATTATGTGTTTATGCAAAAATATGCCAATAATTCTAAAGTTTGCAAAAAATACAACTTTATTTTATAAAGAGATTTAAGCCAAAAAATCAATATACGTGTTCCTGCAATATTGGCGACGATTATCAAGTCGAAATTAAACATTGGGTGCCCATAAAACATATTTTCTCAGCTATTAAAAAATACTAAGATTAAATTAAATAAGAATAAAAAAAATCGTGTATGCCAACTAAGGTCTCGGGAAGCTACTTTTGAAACACCCCATGTATTTTAAAAACCGTTTAATGTTAGTCACGACACGATATACGTCAGCATAGTGATATGGAGACGTGATGGATAATAGAGGGGAAGGCAAGGTGTTATATTAAAATGATTTTAACGGTAAACCTAATGCTGTTAATATTAACTCTCACTGCCCTGTGAAGAATAGTGAGTGACCGGTACTTATATTTTATTTCATTCCTCCAAATGTATCACACTTATTACAAAATCTTCATACTTTATGCACTTTAAAACTCCTACGATTTCAGTGACTTCATTACAAAATAAAAACATTGAACAACATCAACAGAAATAATTATTTTTATAAAATCTAGGACTGGCGTACGAGTGCGTATTTTAGATGAATTTGATATATGTGTTGGGTAACGTCTATCACTCATTTGAATCATGTGATTACGTCTTAGAGGGGAAGAGAAGGAGCATTCTGAGTGCTTAGATAAATAGCTCAGTGTATGAATTTTTATTTGCTTTGTGATGTCACATATCTATTTTCGGAGTTATATTATTAGTTTATTGCAATTATTTGTCTTATTTTACTTTTTATATTATTAAAATGATTTTTATAGCTAATTAGAATAATTTATTTGGCAGATTTTGCATACCTTGAATTTTAAACGTATATCATTAACTGGACGCTTGAGATCCAGAACTGTACCTTTTAATCGCTTTAATATTGGTTTGTGGAATAGGCTAAGCGTCAAATGTTTAGAAGATGAAAAAAAAAATCATTTTAATACATACAGGTTACCTAAAGGCTCCCCAATGGCATAGAGGTAAGCGTGTGCGCCTAGCAATTCAAAGAAGGTGGGTTCGATTCCAACATCTGTTTTCGGTTTTATAAAAATCTAAAAATTCAGGACTGGATGCTTATTGGGTTGAGCATTAGTCTGACAAATAATTCTCGTGAAAACAGAAATAGCCGAGACGTCTTCATATTGCGGATATCCGTATACTCTACATCCGGATATCTTCGCACTGTGTAGGTCTACATGCTCTTCTTTAGGAGCGGAAAATGGTATAAAAAATATGTAAATATGAAGATATGTGATCTATTTTTTTAAAACCATTTGATTGCTGTGTGATAGGATAAAACAATTAAATTATACGATATTGGTTTAATTATCTAATTAATTGAAAATATGTCCCGTTTTTCAAATCGTGCTCCGTGGATATTCGATAAAGCCGACGTTTTGGCACAGTAAGGCAAGAGTTAAAACAGTTGGTACGATAAGCTTAATGCTGTTGAATTTAACACATAAGATGTTTCTTCTCACCATTATGGTTTTATAATATTGACTTATGCATAATATTAGTATCGGAATATGTATCAAGGCATGATAAATGACCGGATAAAGATTTGAATACTCGTTTGAAACGCGCAGTAAATTTGATAGTATAATTAGACGAAGACATAGGCCTGTAATTAACATAATCT
The DNA here is from genome assembly GCA_022683975.1 of Rhyacophila evoluta. Taxonomy (NCBI): domain Eukaryota; kingdom Metazoa; phylum Arthropoda; class Insecta; order Trichoptera; family Rhyacophilidae; genus Rhyacophila; species Rhyacophila evoluta. The sequence continues at coordinate 5,411 of JAGVSQ010004587.1, read as the reverse complement.
TATCTTTACATCGTGCGCATTATGTTATAAAATAGATTACAATGATTGATATTTCCGGTTTTATTAGTTATAAACTAGAGATGAGTAACCATAGACATACGTACTAAAAGATTTTTTATTTAAAAACAACAGCAGTACCATCGAAATAGTAATGTTGACAGACATATCTACAAATAGAAGAAAATTGTTTATGTAGAGTAGTGATATGTAAGCTTTTTTTTGTCATGTACCCCTAAATGAGGCTACACACGCTCGTGAAAACTTGCGCAAGTATGCATGAATGATCATAAAAATATGGTACTGGTTGTGGAAAGGAAAAAGGACGGAAGCCACACAAACAATTTTTACAGGAGGAAAAAAAAACGTGTATTTGTCGGTTTTGATCCAAAGTAAAAATATACATAGAAACGACCTTAAAGTGCGTGAAGACTAAAATTTAATAAGTTATTTAAAAAAGCCCCAATAAAATTGGTTGGGTTGACGCCCTTTTTCCTAGTCGAAATTTTTACATCCTATCCTTTTTCAATCTTAAAAGCTAAATTTGGACACTATCCCGGCATTTTCAGCTTAAATCCTTTTGATGGAACTTTAAGTTATATTCAGATTATGGAGTAAAAGTTATTTTGAAAAATTGAGAATAACGTCCTTTTTTCTTTCCACATTCGATATGCTAACGAATTTACAATATAATTTTAATAAATATTATATATATTATATTTTAATAATTTACAACACTGTTCACCGCTTTCGTTTTACAAATGATGATTTTGAACCAAAGTCAAAACATTAAATAGAAACAATCTCGAAGTGCATCAAGACTAAATAAAGCTGGTATATTATTTAGCCAATCTGAAATTAATTTAATAAGTTATGTAATAAACACCAATAAAACTGATGTGGTAAAATTTCTTGTTCCTGGTTAAAAACGCTAATTTTGAATACTGATCCGAAATTTACAGCTTTCATCCTTTGGGTAAAGCATACATTTGGAACAAAATGAGGGTTACGTCTCTTTTCAATTCTACGGTCGATGTGGATCTAAAAATATTGAAGATGACCGCACCAGAAATGTAGTATGGAGTATGGAGAAATGAATATGTACATATAAATTGCTTTTTGTTCTATTTATGCTCGAGAATCAAATACTGTCAACCTCTGGAATACTCTGTACACAAAATACATGAACAATATGTAGGCGCAATCTGATATGCCCAACAGCATTTTAACGGGGTATTGAAAATAATCATATGGACCTTATAATTTCCACGTTATATGGAGTAACCAATTATACGATGGTCGATTTACACATTTAATGTTGTATATTTGTGTACATATTTGCGATTCTATATTATTCTCTATGCTTTAATCGACATCGGTCTTGAAACGTGATGTTAGTTGACTGCCTGTGGGTAAAAAAATGATATTTTTATACCTGTTTACTGTTACTATATTTACAATATGTATCAACGCAAACTTTGTTTGAAGATATCTCATAAGGATGAGCCAGCTTTACCGTCAAACATCTTCACATGACCCAACATCATACGAGGCAAGTCTCGCTATATGAAGTCACGACCCACATGAAGGTCTATGGACGCACTAAAAGCCCTTCAGGTCAACCATAGACATAGAAGGTCTATAGAAAATGATCCGTAATAATAAATCTCTGCACTCGTAAAACAAATATTGACTTAAGGCTCGCTTACACTAAACGCGATCTGTCGCGGCGATCTGTCGCGGCGATCAGCGATCTAGTTGCTTGTCATCTAACTACTTACAGGCGACCAATAGTATCATGTCTAGCTCAATGCGAGAGATCGCGTTCAGCGTAGTGAGTCCTTAAACTTTATTTTCTGTTAATCGATATTAAAAATCGCTGTTCATAAAAGTGAGTTTCAAAAAGTGATTCTGGTTGAAACTGAGTTGCTAAACCACATTATATTAATGTATATTTCATTCCACGTTATTTCCATACAAATTAAAAGATAATATCATATTTTTAAGCATGTATAAAGACAATGGCAGAATAAAATATATATTTTATGCCTGGTAAATGCAAAACAGTTTTTCATGATTCACTCAAAAAGCTTCCAGAGTACTTTTTGTAACTCATCGCCTCAATTATCAATTAGGTAGATATTAAACAATTTAAAAATCGTATATATGTTCTAATAACAACTAACAGCTTGGCACATAATGTATTTGACGGAGTAATGAGATGCAGTACCTGGGAGAACGTAAGAATACTAGTGAACGACGAGAATTATTGTAGGCGCCATATGGTATCCATATAACATACTTCACTTAGGCAGAAGATATGGAGGAAGAAAAGTTCTAGTGGATTTTTCGTTCGTTACGTCACGATGTAGTGTGTTAGAGTGACATTTCATTAATTTAAGTCAAACGAATGAAAGCTATGCAAAGCGAAAACATTTTTAAAACATGAATGTAAAGTATCTGTAAATTGCCTTTCAATTTCATCTGGAATAGTTTCATACCTTCATTAATCAGTGGTTGTTTAATAAAGTATTGCAGAACAATCAATTATTTCTTATTTCAGCTTTTCTAAAAACGCCAACAAAAAAGACCCCTCATTTTTTGCTGTCTGTACGCGGCACATGTTGTATAGAAGTGTCTATCAAAAATGTTGAATTGTAAGAACGGCCTTCTGGCTTGTAACTTTCGTGATTGATGGCTCCAATATTATATGATTGATAACAGTTACTTTCCAACAAGACGGCGATGGCTATAGTTTATAGGGTCACCATTATTCGATATTACTTTTGGTGAGTTGCAATCCACTGATAACCGGCAATATAATAAAAAAATGACCAATAAATTTTATTTTTTTATAAACGTAAATTAAGCAGGAACTTTACGCCTGAGATCCAGCCCAACACCTGGAATAAATAAGAATAGGCCAGATGACCATTGCAAAGTTTTTATGTAATGATTGTAATAAGTATTTTTACTAAGGATATATAATTCAATAATAAATATGTCACCTAATGATAAACTCCTTCTTTCGTATCTATAATCATCTTGTCTCCTGGAGAGGTAAGAATGTATTCAACGAAGTGTAGAGAGGTTGACTGCGAGGGTAAAAATCGGCTAAAATATAACGGATGGCAAAAAGGATTTAAATTTAAGATCTGTGACTTATGCGGAGTTCTCATTTGGTGATTTTGACAAAGCAAATCGCTTGACCCGTTACATGACCGAGGAAATCAAATGAAATCTATAGTGGTTCGAAGGTTCTCACTATAGATTTCACTCGGTCATTTCTCTCGGTCACGTGTTGGGTCAAGCGATTCGCTTTGTCAAAATCGCCAAATGAGAACTCCGCGTTACACAACAGCGAGAAACTAATATTTATTCTATTTGCCCACGACCAATGAATTAATTGTTCAAAATTTCAACAATCTACGATCAATTACTTATACATTAAAATTTGTACCAAAATACTTGATTTGTTGCTTTTCGCTTTACACCTAATTTATCCAGAGCATATATAGGCCGTAAAGCGAGGTATGGGCTTACTAATAAAAGCTTGTTTTTTTAATTTCTACGCGTTGCAACATAAAAATATCAGCTTATTTTCTGACGCACTGTACTTACGCAAAAATTGTTGGGGAAAAAAAATTGCCTTTTTTATTTTCCGAATTTTTCTTTTTAGTTGTGTGGTCACTGTATAATCATAATGATAGTAGCTTATTCTGTTGATGGATGTGTCAGAAGAAGTTCTTTGAGTCTTTGACTTTGCCGTATCTTGACATACGAGTATATAGCCCGGATAGGCAGGCATCGTCATTAGAAACCGTGTAATTAATATACTCAATACAAATCGAGACGCATTATACTTACATTATTTATTGTGGAAGTGTAGCCTTCAGCGAGAATGAATAAAATCTTTTGACGTGTTTGAAAATGTTTTGCCGACATTAATGCCAAGATGTTGAATACATTTTCGTGTCTCTGTGTTCCAGATTTATATATATTGAAGCCAATTAAATTATACTAAAGAGAGCTACACACGTTCAAGCTTGCATGCACAATTATTTGTGCTTGAACATTATTTTATTTCCTGCAAACGGAGCATTTACTTATTTTAGGTAATCTTATGTGTATTCGATATAAACTATTAAACCAGCCATCTACCGACATAACAATAAAATAACAAATAAACCATTCATTGATATGCGATGCTTCAATTATTATTGTTGCTTAAAATTAACATGCTCGATTTGAGCAACAAAATCCACTGTGGGTTTTGAAAGTCAATAGTGTATACTACACAACGAAATTAAAATAGTTGTATACACAGCTTAAAGGGCAATTACACTACACAATTTCAAGGCACCCTTACCCTTACTTGGTGCGCTGTAATAAGCCTTAGTAAGTAAGAGCACTTAATATTGTGTAGTGTAATAGGCTTTTTAATTATTTTAAAAATGTTGGTAATAAAATATTAACTAATACGTAAATAATAGTAAACGTATTCAATCTATAATTAGTAAATCTAACTAATGTTAGACAGACTCCAGTCTGAACTGAATTCAAAGTTTTTTTTACTTCAGTCTCTTTGTGACGTTCGTAAAACGGAAACAATGAAATAACAGCGTTATAATATCGTGTCTCGATTAACTGAAAATATTTTTAAAAAAAATCTTAACTTTAAGAAGAAATTTGAGCTGAAGCTTTTATTAATACAATTTAAATTAAATGAACTATCGTTTTGCTTTCGTAGTAAAATAATAGTAAACTTATTCATTGTATAATTAGTAATTCTAACTAATGTAAGAGACTCAAGCTTAAACTGAATTCAAAGTCGTTAAGAATTCAAAGTCTCGAATCGCTAAATTCACGAATTAGATAGTTTTATATTTTGTCTATTTTAAAATATTAGTACTTTTGTATTAATCTTAAAAAAATATTTCTATATTAATTAGGATAAGGAAGTTACAATGTTGCGACTCTGAAATAAAATAAATATTAAAACGTTGAATTTATTCATTCGGCGACATCAAAAGATGTTGACGATGACACGTAGAAAACGTTCTCTATGACACGGATCGTTGACTGAACTTTTATGACCAACATCCGGTGTGTAGATAATTTACAAGCGCCATAATATGTATAATATAAAATATTATGTGATGTGATTAGAAAACATTACGTGACAAGTGCCAGTGCGCTATTTCAAAAGCTTCCGAATTAAACAAAAAACGCAGCTTTAAGCTCTCGTAAGAAATACATGATTTCCGGATACATACAATGTACAAGTTTTCTTTAAGTTCTTCTGCTTAATCCATTGATGAGTATGAACGTACCGATACGTTTTTACGCCCTGGCGCCCTTTTTAAATGGTATGCTTATAATTCCAAACCAAATATTATTATATATTTTTTTAT
>JAGVSQ010004586.1:0-19121 GCA_022683975.1 Rhyacophila evoluta | reverse complement strand
ATTTATATTAGTTTAATGTAAAAAAATCCATTCATTGTTGCGCCTCCATGTGTGCTCCATTTTTCAAAACTTTACTGGAGAAGCAAAAAAACAGTGCGAATTACAATGCATATTTCCTAATATTTTCTAAAGCAATTCCCAAATACCTTTCATCGCAATCATTAATTTTTCCTTGGTGTTGAAGGTTTAAAAAATGTTAGTTTGTATGCATTTGGCCGATTAAAATGGCACCTTTGTTGCACATAGCCGTTTTTGTGTATTTTTTTGGTTATTTAACATATTTTTAATTAATCAATATACAGGATGAAAATGGCATTCACAAGCTATGATAGCAGATCGACGGTAACAGAGATGCAAAATAACTATAGATGAGTGTGAGCAAGTGAGCAGGTTTGGCAGCGCAACAACATGTCGTCACAACAACTTGCTCACTGGCTCACTCACCTATTTTGCATTTCTGTTGCAGTCATTCTGTCGTCGCGAAACCTATCGTACCCTCGGCCTAATACGGCAATTTTTAGTTTTAATATAGAAAATAGCTCTTATGAATTTTGAATTGCCTGATTTTTGAATAGAAGGATTTCTTTTTTAATCGAAGTCGTTGCCAGTAATAGAGCCATTTTGATCCCATCATTTTTAGGCAAATAATTGACGTATCTGTAATTATTTCATAGTGTTGTTGATGTATTTATTCTTCTTCTTAAAGGGGCTCTAAAACTCACCAGCCCCTTGATATATGCTTTCTTTTCAGCCCAATTTTTGAAAGCCCATAGATCTTTGTGTATCTTTTTCGTTGCATCCTCACTTATTTGGTCGCACATAAAATTTCATTGAATAGAATGTTCTTGTACTACACTCAACATTAAGGTGTTTGCATTTCCTTCACGTTTCATTGCTTGATATGTTATACCATGTAAACAACGTTTAAATTTTGTTTTTTGTTTTGATGCCTTAATCACATCTGGATCTATTTCTACATCTTCTGCTGTTAAGTAAGAGCTACTCAAAATATGATTTCTTAGAAAAGGAACTAAGGTGGCGAATAGTTACAAATAGGCGTTTAAAAGGAGCAACTATTCTTCATGGCTTAAAAGGTGAAAAAATTATTCACACCACATGGCCGTTCACATTCAAATACATTTCCTGACAAATTGAGTTGACATACACTTGGCCGATTTTTTGAAATGGTGCAGTGAATTATAAAATTTTTAGTGCAAAATAAGTTTTGTGAAAATATGCACATGGGCGCATTTCGGAGGTGCAGGGATGATATATGTAAATATAGTCGAACATAGATTTTATTTTATAAGTGCATTAATTTGTATTTGGTCCAAAAGTAGGATATAAATATTTTTAACGAAAAATTGATCATATGAAATAAATATTATAAATAAACACTTTTTTTTTATGATTTTTTATATTAAATGATATAATTAATATTTTCGACTGATGGTGCTTGATGGAAATTGATTTTAAATAATTCAGAATTTAAATGATATATGTAGCAAGCGAGAGAAAATAAATTCAAGTGAATTTATTAGAAATAGAAAGTTTTGAATGTACATAATTTCGTGTGATTAAATTTTTGACTAACCTTGGAGCCAATATACATTACATTTATCTTTTATAACTAGTAGTTTCTACAGTGGGCGAGAGGTTGTTGGTTTGTATGTCACAGCAGCTGCAGGACTTCTGAAACTCAAATTATACCTAATTGCCTAATGGGTTGTGTAATTGGCTGAAAACTAATTTTTGTGTTCTGTTCTGCCAAATCTATTCAAATAATTTGACAACGTGAAGATCCGTATACTCCATTTCTGTAGTGGTATGTTTCACACTGTTGATACATAAATTGTTGACATAATATGAAAATAATAATACGATTGGCTGTTTGCTGATGACTATCAATATAATATTCTCTTTTCAAAGTTAGGTAGTCGTGAATGGAAGGAATATTTGTCATAGTAACATGCTACATAACCATTGTACCTGCCATAATGCTTTAAATTTAAAAATATTAGAACCGGCGCAAGTATTACACTTTATAATGACCAGTACAATGTAAGATTTTATAAAGTTCTTTACCGGTCAAAGAGGTCTAGGTTACTGCATGTACGTATGTACGAGTATATGTATCAATGTCATCAGTTAATTATCATTGATTTTGAATTTTAAAAGAAAACTGAATGCAACAAAACTTAATGTGTATTGAAGTTTCTACCGCCATTACTCAACCTATTTAATTAGCACACATAATTTCTTGCACTCGAATTTTTTTCTTGGAAAAAAAAATACTAAACATGCCATTTGGTCAGCGTTCTGCCTAAATATAGGGTATTGTAACGTGAGTTAGGTAAAGTACATAAACAGGAATACGTCACATAGTCTGGTTTGAAATTGTCAAAGAATACTTGAAAAACACAAAAAAGTACGGACATTGTTATTGCAATTTTTCGACACTAAAAAATGCATTTTTATATTTAAAAAATTCCCGTACGTAACGTATTAACCCTTATGTTTGTTTAGTTATTTTTAATAAATATATACATACATTTGAGTATGTTACACTCGTATTTGCGATTGAAAAACAAAATTTGCTCAAAACTGGATGTAGTTAAGCAGAAGACGTCCAAGTCACAATTTACAGAATGCGAGTGAAACGCGACTAAAAATTTTCAGAAACAAAGTGAGATTTAGTATGTTTTTTAATGTTATTGAGGCTGTAATATGAAATTTAAATAATCACATGGCATATCCTACATCTTTCCTGATTACTATATTATCGTTTTTTTTTAGTCCGATTGCATATAGTCCGGCTATTTGGTGTTACGGATTATGCGAGGATTAACACATTTTTTATCGATGAATTTATTCTTGTATAATGGAATATCTTGTTTTAAATGTTACTACTTGATGTTGATGAAGAAAGAATTTTTAATAGAAAATCTGCTAAATGATTATAAGGCCTACACAACAATATAATTATTAGATATTTAGGTTTTGTAGCGTATATCCCGTTTCTCCGATAGCGTAGTTGGTAGCGTGCGCGCTCGCAATCCGGGGAACGCGGGTACAATTCCCTATCTGTCAGGATTATAAAAATCCGAAAACGCAGGACTGGATGCCCATTGGGTTGAGTAATTTTTTGACAAACGATAATCGTGAAAAATAATCTGTCAAGACGTCTTCACATTGCGGAGATCCATATACTCCTCTTTCGGAATAGATATCTTCCCACTTTGTAGATCCATATGCTCCACGTTGGGAGCGAATATGATATTAAATATTTATATATATAGAGAGACTATAAATGTAATGGTTGTTATTGTAGTAGACAACGGACCTGAGTGAATTGTTACAATACATATTAATTTATTGTATGATAATGTTATTTTTTACTTAATTGTGTACTTAGAGGTCATAGTTATATTGCTTCTATTATTTTTAGATTGATTTTCTGGTTCATAGTGAATATTAAGGAAAATCATATAGATTGAATGCATCGCATACAAATTTAATGCCAGGTAAGCGTGCAGCGTGATATTATAAAACATCATATCGTTATATAAATTACTCTAACGATAATACTGATTATTGTAATACACATATATATATATATATATAAATATCTCTTTATCCGTATCGCACAATTTAAAAAGATTTAAAAGTATGAATGGTGTTTTCAGCTTCAGTGAATGTTTGGCTGTGCTGTGAGGTGGACGCCGTTGTGTTGACGTTTCGCGGCGAATTTTTGAATTGGTAGTCATAAGACACGAACCGGTGAATTGCGCGTAAACATATTATGTCCACATATATTTATAAATATCCTTTTAGAAGTCGATAACAAAAACACTTTTGCATGATTAAAACACATATAAAAATAACTGTAATGAATACAATTGTGTGGAGTAGATAACGCGTGTTATCAAATTGTTGTGGCTTTTCAGCTGTTTGTTAAATCTTACAGATAGGTGAGTTACCTTCGGATGCTTTATTGTTTTTATACGATTACACATAATACATATATGTCATAGTATAGTTATTAAAATAAACGTTAAAAATGTTACGATATAAATTTCAAAAGTGATTAGTTTGTTATTTCACGCGTGAAGTTCAACTTTAGCTTATCGTTAGCCACATTGATTAATTAATCTACGTCGCTAAATCAAAATGGTTTACAAAACTGATTATTTTGATATTAGTATATAATTAGTTCTTTGATTTTATCACACGGACGCCAGCTTCATCATCAATGAAACCAAAAATTCCAATCAAGCATGCTATAAAAAAAATGTTAACTGGTAGATCTGCAACTTTTTGAACGATTAAGGCCGAGGGCACGATAGATAGAGCAACGACGACAAAACCATGAAAACAGAGATGCAAAATAACTATAAATATGTGAGTGAGCAAGTGAGCGAGTTATTGTGACTGACGCACTGCCGAACTTGCTCACCTGCTCACTCACATATGTATAGCTATTTTGCACCTCTGTCACGGTCGCTTTGACGCGGACGCTCAGCTATCCTCCCCGCGGCCTAAAGTAACTTCAGTAAAGACTGACATAAAGTTCGCTCAGTTTTTAATTCGGTACATTTTATGTATTATGAAGTATTTAATAGGGAACGATTACTGTGTTTATTTTAGAAAATCATATGACGTCGTTCATAAATCGGGATTATTCTGATTCGTCGTTATTGCTGTATAAGGAAAATTGGTAACTGTTATGCTCAGATGAACAATCAAAATTGTCAAATGGGTCATTTGCGTTTATTTAAATTTTTCTTTTTAAGCCCGCCATTATTTGCATAGGAGTTTCTAATGGTTCAAATGGAACATCTAACAGATTTTTAGTAATATTATACATTTAAAAAATGATTATCTTGCTATTCGCAAAGAAAGTGTTCTGTTCAATGCCTACAAGTGGTGACGAAGAAACTCATATTGATAAATATCGATAGACACATTTTGACTGTGTTATCTAAGCCAAGTTTAATAATTGTTAGTACCACCCTGAAAAATCTACTTCAAACAATGATTAAAATCTTCGCATTGACCACTAGCTCGTTGAAGAATGTTTATTTTATTACCTTATCCGTATACATTTACTTGCTGAGCGGATTGTTTTCTCTTTCTATGGTTATATAAAAGCGGCCGGTTTGATACAGCTTTCGTGAATGTCTGCACGCTCTTTTTAAAATGTCAAATACTTAATTATGGAGAGAGAGAGAGGGTGATATCGAAACTATTATTTTCTATCAGTTTAAGAGTGTACTACAGGAGTCTTGATTACAATAAAAAGGAAATTATATAATTAGATTAATAGATATATGATATTCTATAATATATGTATATGTACACAGTCAAACATTGATGATTAAAAACTAGATATATATCTTCAATTACATGTGCAGATAAATATATTGTTACGCGTTCATTTAAATAAGTTTGATTTTAAAACGAATTTTCATATAAATAGACAAAACCATGTGTGTATTGATTAATTTAAAAAATATTTTAATAAAATATTGTGGTTCTGTATTAAGGGAAGTTATTTAAATCAAATAATAAGATTGCTTAAAAGTATAGTATTATTATACTCTGATATTATGAGTAGGAAATCACTATGGGATATGCTACATAATTATACTATTGCATGCCTTTGGTAGAAAGTCATTAAATGATAGTTAGAATTACAGCTGGTCACAGAAGTATCCGGCCACCTACCCGTGTATATGCAGTGTATATGCAGTTATTTTTTTAGTATCTTGTTGGAGATTTAAGGCAATACAAAAAATAATGAAAACGGCATGCACGGTGACTCATTTTAGGAAAATAACAAAATACCCTTTATTAATGGCAGTAATCCAAAATTTATTCAAGGAATCCCTCCTTTGCGTGAGAAACAATTCGATGACCGTATCAAATATAATATGTTATAGGCATGCATATCGGCTTAAATTTCTCCAAAGATAAAAAAAATAAAAATTCTTTTGGAAATTAGATAATCGTGTTATAATTTCAACGGACATTGATACATTTTACTGACATACATTATGTGCGAGCATGAATGATGTATTTATATGATTAAAACATGATTCAGATTTTGAACATTGGTCATTTATTACCAAGTGGCTATTATCACTTTTGATACATACATTTTTTGTAAATTAAAATTTGTAATCTCATTCCTAGACATATACGAGTATGTAAGCAGGTGTCAGAATCGGACGTGATCATTGATTCATGTTTCAGCCTTCGACCTCATCTGATTTTTTAAATCTAATGATTTATCAGTTTTAATATACAGTAAGTTGGTGGTTTGCCTTTAATTGAATTGAATCCGTTTTTTAATGTGTCAAAATAATTTGAACGCTGTAAGCAATATAAGTTCAAATAATTTAAAGTTTAAGAATCAGTTTCCGCCAATCGCCATCAGGCGAGAATGTTCATAAATTAACTCAAAAAATATTTACAAAATAAAATTATTATATATATAATATATATCAAGTGCCATACGTGAATTAGATAATTACGGCGAAGGAAGATAATAAATATAAGTTGGTTATATAGTAAGATTGGTAGGCACAATTTGTTGTTATTTTTAGTGTTTTCTAATGACAATTTTAGATTTTATTGATTGAATCGAATTGCCGGGAATAATGGGAAATTTTTTTAAAAATTCAAATTTTTTTTGTTCGTCTTATGTCTAATGTAACCTATTGAATAACGTTTTGAATTTTTTGGTTTTTTTTTGCTCGTAGAATTTAGCTCATAGAATATTATTTAAAATTTCGCGTTATTTTCGCTCGTCTAATGTAAGTGAATATTATTAGAAAGTACACATAATAAATTTTAAAAATCAATCCTTTTATTTAATTGTATGGAATAATATATAACGATGATTATTCCAACACTTATGGTTGTAAGGACACGATCAAGATATCTGATAACATGAATCAAGGCACATTCAGACCTATTTTTTATTTACATGTGTATACATATTTAAATTTTTATGGATTCGAGATCAACGTATTATTTATGGATAAATAAACAAAATATATTCTCGAGGATTCATATATAGAGCAATGATAATTAATTAACGATCTGAAACTTTCTATATCTAATATCGTTCCAGCCCAGTAGCATTAATATCAATAATACTGTCTCCTCATTGACTTACTTTAGCGATATCAAACAACAGTCTTGAATTTTTTTAAATTCCCAATACAACTATTTATCAATTGTAGAAAAATAGTGTTTTCTATACTATCATGATATATTTATTACTTTTTTTAGTTGAATTTAGTACGTTTAATTTAACATAAACAATTGACGAGAATTTTGTTTCGCGGACGACATTGTAACTATGGAATCTATTATATAGTATATACTTATTGACTTCTCAGTATAATAATGGTATTCATATTTTAATTGAAAGTAACTATATATGTAAAAAAATGCAAATACTGTTATAATTTATAATTATATCTATGAAATTTGCTATTTTACATGATCAATGATGATTAAAAGAAAATATAAAATATTCATATTAAATTACCTCGCCGATTGATAAATAAACAAACAGATTTTTGTCATATTTTTTTATAAATTCTACAAGATAATATCGTTTTTGTTTTAAAAATGGGCCATGCACATGTATGCGTCCGCGTGGACATTGCGGCGGATTACGCGAATCAGATACGATCCGAATCACAATCGGGGCAGACCGTACACGTAAACTTTACGAATAATGGTATGGCTGAAATAAATAATTTCTTAAATCAGCTGTCAAGTTGAGGACAAAGAAAGTAAGCGTCAGATCATAAAATTCCAAATTTGAAAATATATTTTTGAACGAGATAAACAACACATTTGCAATAAAATGCTTCTCTATGCTATGATCTAATGCAGTATTTTCTAAGCTACTATTTTTTATATTAGTATTTCGGCTGATATTCGACAAGAAAACATTTATCTTGGAGATTGAGATACCATGAAAGATATTATTAACTTTATGTTTACACAATGTAATACATAAATTGACTTTATATTTTTACCGATAAACCAATTAAAGACAATACGCTAAGCAACATCATATCACGCAAATAAATGTTGCGAAAGATAACTAAATACACATTTGCATAAATCATGAAGAATGAGTATATAGTAAGATTAAAAGTAGGTACGAATAATTATTATAGTATGTTGTAATACTTTTATATGCATGGCATTTATTTTTATAATACAGCAATAATTTCATGATTTTTCTAAGTTATTCTTGATATGAAGACATTATGTTTGATTGTGATATAAATTGGGTACGATTATTATTGTTCAATTTATCATTTATAAATTGAGTGCGTGACACAAAAAAATGTAAAGATAGGACATGGGAGGGCAATAGGAGTGGAGCTGGCAAAAAGTCCCCATAAGTACCAATTTGTCAAGGTGAACCGTTTCAAACAATTTGAAACGAACAAGCTGAATGCACCACTATTTATTGTACTTTATTATTTATTATTAATGAATAAGCGATTTTTCCAAATGTGATGAGTAATTTGTTTCTAAAATATATACTATTTATAGTATTTCCATAAAAAAGTTAAATACACACCGCACTCACTTCCCAAATAAGAATTTCATTTAAAATTATATGTTATATTGTTTCATATTTAATTTCATTTTTATACTGCGCACATGCTCATATGAAGTTCTGTTTTATAGGGAATCTAAAAGTTTTATAGCATAGTAACCATGTTCGTAGCGTTGACGGCTTATTTTGTAAGCGTACGTGCATCGGTATCGGATCAGTGGCGTAGTTACCGTGGAGCTGTTGGAGCGGTTGCTCCAGTAGCACAAATCATGAGGGCGCAAATTCTGATAGGAAGTATTATACTTGATGAAAATAACGAGAAACTGTAGGGGGCGCAACGATTTTTTCAAATAAAAAAAGCAGGAAACAATTTTCGTGAAAAATAGTTGCCCAAGATAATATAAATTCATTGTCAATATCTTTCAAATATGTTAAATTTTTCAGCATAGAACTAATGAGATATTTATTTTAGTTTTCTTTGAAACGAGTTTTGATTGATGATCACAATAAAAAGACGAATGGGTCTTGTAAGACCGTATAAGTACGGTATGTAAAAGCATGTCACATTGTAATGTTATGCGCTCATTTGAGAAGCAGTACCATATTACACATCGTCTTTATCATTTTTTCACTCGATATTGTATAAAATATGAAAAAAAAAGAATTGACAGCAGAATATGATAAACCGATTATGTAGCAATTGAAGGTCACCTCCAGCTGTACACACAGATCTAATTATATTCAATAAAATATTGAAGATTATGTTATACACATGCATAATACATATAATATATTTGTAGTTATGCATTTCGCTTACTGCACTTATCAAAGGCAGTGTAATGACAATGGCCTCTATAAAATAGAATATGCACATTTACGAAAACAAGCATCGACAACTATTTACACGCAGATCACGTATTTTTGCTCATCAAACACAATTTCACTTGAAAACAGTGCCGTAATAGATGGCAAACATTTTAAATCAACAAATTAAAAAAATATCTTGACTTTTAGTATTAGTCGCTAACATGGCAAGATTAAAAAAAAGTATTTTAGACTAGACGGTACATTCAGCAGGATGATATAAGAAAGCTATTTATTCAGCTAATTCAAATTTCGTAATAATATAAATATCAATTGATTTTTTTATAACGCAATGTATGTTCTCCTTTAATCATAATATTTTGAATCTATTTTTAAAATGCATCATCTAAAAAATGATTACGAATCGGTGGCTTCGAATAAAATTCGAGCCCCGAAGTAATATTGAATATTTTTTAAATATTTTGCGAAAATTCTTTTGTTTTAATATAAATACAAATATAAATTATACTGCAGACTTTCGGTGCCTACATGTTAAATTTTTTTTTTTTTACATATTTATATACAGAGTGGGTGTGCCCGTGGTTAACAACTTAGTAAATTCATGGCTTAATCTGCAAACCAGCCTAGTTTATTTGTGCCAAATGTTCAGGAGCAACAAAAACTTTGGTGAATGTATTTACCACTGCTTGGAATTGGCTGGCGTGTGCAGTGTATTTCAATTTTGTGTGAATTTTGTGCGTTTTATGTGCGATAGAAACATTAAAGCTGAATAAAATAGCATCAGAATCGTTTGTCGACAGTCGGTGGAGTGAGCTGGTTTGCAGATTTAGCCATCGAAATGGCGATCATCAGCTGTTGCTTTTTTAGTAGTCTATAACTAAGTGGTGTGCATATACTCGAAACAATTACTATTTTGAACAAAATTGTTTTGGGTTCTAATACCTTTTACATAAATATACCCTAATGAGAGTGAGATAAGATGATTGTAATTTTATAAATTCTAAAATAGATAGTCTCAAGTGTCTCTTTATATTTTACATACGTATTTTTGGCTCGATTGTTATGTTTCAAACAAAAGTATGCAATTTAATGCCATCCTTTGGATGTTTTATGAATTATGGAATTTTAATATTTCCTGTGAGTTAAATAAATGAAAAAAAAAAATTTAATTGAATGTTGAGAATATATATATTTGCTTTTATAGTTCCTACGTATTTGATCAATTACTCATTTGATTTGACCACTTTACTGTTCGTCCTTAGTTGTATGGAAAATAGTTTTCATGTCGCTTTATTTATTCACGAAAAACAAAACTTTTACCGATAAACCGGACTCAAAGTCAATTATTGGCATGCTATCGAGTAAGCACATACTTGACAAAGTTATAAATTTTCTATAAATCGATAATATCTACTCATTTTCCGGGCATGCGTGATTTTTATCATCACATTAGATTATAACACATTATATTATAGTCGTGCAAGTTATGATCTCATATAATATTAGATATATGTGATTAATATGTGATAAATAAATATTACTTAATTTATGTTTTTATTATTTTATAGTGTATACAATTTGATATTGTAATAACAAATTTAGTAATAATACTTTGACAATATTCACCAAACTGTCTTTATAACCGATTCACATGTGAATAGAACTAAGTTTAAAATTCAAGCAAAATACATTCAAATTCTATTTAACCAGGTTTGCGTACGCGCTTCAGAGCCAGCTTAGAGATTGCAGGTTCGATTCCCAGAGCTACTGAACTAAAAAAAATACATATACGCATGACTAGATTTCCGGTAATTAAAAAGTGGTTGGCACCAATTCACATGAAAAAAACTCAATGTGCATTTCAAATGGGTAATTTTCACAGTGGATTTGATAAAAAAATAAAAAAAAAACTTATTTTTCTTTTAATATTGTGATACATGACGAAAATCAGTTCACATGTAAACGTACTTTAATGTTAAGGGATAACTATTTTTAAATAGCTCTTAGCGCAGTGGCGTAGCTAGTGAAAAGCGGTTGGAGGAGTCTGCTCCAGGCGCACTAATCAAGGGGGTCAAATTTATAATTATCGTTGGATACTGATAAACAATGGTTATGTATTTTTTAAATACTGAATGAATGAATATTAAAAAAACATACTAGATCACGCACATTAGAAGAAGTAAGACTCTCATTATTGTCGTACAGATACCAGCAAAAAATGGCCAGAATCAGGTTAGAATATATAAAAAATATACAAATTAAAAAACATTATTTTAATTAATCAATTAATTAGTTATGAATGTTATGAATCAAGACTTCAAGTATGAATTTTTTAGGAAAAATATATCATTGTGAGGAGTACACAATCACATATATCAATTGATAATCGGCAGCTGAAAGTAGCATTTGATGAGAAATAAAAATAAATATTCGATAAGGAAAAAACCAATTGTGCTAAAATTATTGATAAATACAATGAAGCTTAGTGAGTATTGATAACATTTGTTAATGTTTTCGTTCCCTTCCAAAGGACAATATTTCATAAATTTATTAGTAAAAATAAAATGTTTTCATTTTGCTTGCTTATTATAATTATGATAGTATAAATAAAATTGTTTGAGTTTATAAATGGCAAATATTGAAATATTTTGGCAGGTCGTTTAATCGAAATCATTGAGGACATACGAACCATAAGATACATAATTTTATCGTTAAATATTTTTACCATTGCTAAAGTTATTAAATCCTGGACATGGAACATTAAAAGAAGTTGACAATTATCATAGTATCATTGAACGTTACTTAAGAAATTTAGACGCTTATACTCCAATATCATTGATTAGTTATTTCGTCCAAAAAATGAACTTTAAAACTTTGCAAATGACTGAGGGTGGCTTTTTGGATAACCAAATTAAAAAAAAAACGCATTCCATACAATATAAATAATTATTTACTGCCTCAAATCTCAATTCTGAATAAAAAGAATCCACTAAATTCAAAATCATTAACGCTAAGGTTTTATCACAAAATTTTATTATTTTTCTTACTGAATTATTTATATCGATGCAATCAATATAAAACCTAAAAACCTTTAACCTAAGCAACATGTTTAAAAGACTTTTTAAAAAATTATTAGATCACTATAAATTTTACAACTTGTTTCTCATTGTAAAATAAATTTCATTCAACCATATAGTAAATGAAGATATAATTATGTCAAGAAAAAAATGAAGAAATATTTTTATTGGATTGTACCATATTCAAAAAAATTAAAGCTATTTGGCGTTTTGTGGATATGGAACAAAATAATAATTTAAAAGATCAAAATAACGTATAAAATGCCATGTAAAAGCAGAGTTTATAAGATACATTGCTATATATTGTATATAAAATAATGATATTCCAACAAAAATAATGTTTCTAAGCCGAAAAGAGAGTAGTAAGCGTATCAACATTATATCGATCATTTCTCCAGTTATTCAAAATAATTCGAATTGGTCTGTAGCCCAAGCCAATACTCAGCTAGCGATATATTGAATATTTTCAATGACAGCAAAATTACCATTTTTTATCAATTTTATCCATCCGTCATAATAAGTGTATTTTTCAGTGATCTACATAGATTAGAGTTAGGCAGCGGCTTGTTTTCTCAATTTGTGTTATTTATGTGCAATACATCTCTACCAATGGAACAAATATAGGCCAAAATTTCTGTTAAGTAAAAATAATATAAATATAAACCTTGTAATAGTGAGTGAAATTAATTGATGTAGGCAATTACAATTAAAGCATTCCATTATCGCCAGTTTTTTTTTTGAAACAGTGTGCATCCTGAAAATATTAATTCCGGAGTAAATGATTCCATCAGTTGCATCTGTAATATAAGAAAATGGTCATCTGTAATTTAAAAAATAGCATTCTCCTTCCATGTCCTTAAATTTTCCATGGGCCGTACGTCAATATAAATAATTGCAAATTTTGTTCCAATATTTTATTTGATGTGTTTAATCTGGCTTTAAAACGATTTTTTTCATACTAAAACTATTGTGGATATGAAGACAAAATATGTTTTGAACTAACGACAAAAAATAGTTGTATGGTTATAAAAACATTGTGGCTTCTTTTTTCCACAAAGATAATTCAAATGTTTTATTTTATATCATTAATAAAGTTTTAGAGATTATGAACGTAGGCCACACAAAATAAGCCTAGTTTGGGTTGGCCAGTCCCGTTTTATCTCCATATCTTTTAACACCTAATTGACAAGCGTTCAAAACAACTAAACATTTTAGTATTAGTTGATTTGTCCAAAAATGAAATCTGAGAATTATTTGTATCCAAGATAACTTTTAATAATATCTATTAATTAACGTATGGTCAATTAATTGGAATTTTTAATGCGGCAATAATTGGGTGGTAGCAGCAAGAATGTTTAGTTCGTGCAGGATGGAAAATCATTAGGCTCCTATTTATTTTTTCCGTCTGTAAGACGAGGACATATTCGACATGTTATTATATTGTAGATATGTCCACATCACGTTTTTTTGAAAATCTCATTTACAATAGATCATATTAATTCATATACGACTATTGTCTTGTAAGGGATCTGTTTTGCACACTTTTTGCGAATATCTTAAAATGAGTCTATTTATTATCACGTTCATTCCATTGACCTCACTATGGGTTTGATTCAAGAAGATTTCCATCTTCTATGAACCACTTTATCACCTAGCGAGACATCTTTTGTTAGGTGTTCTCAAATAATTTGCCAATTGGGAGAGTACAATAGAACACTTCAGTCTAAATTTGTTGTCTTGTCCACGGTGGAGGTGTCATTCTCGCGTTAAATTATTTATGCGCTGTAAATACAACAAGGTAACATACCTACATACGTTAATTTTATCGTCAATATTTATAAATAGAGTACGGAGACAAACTTTTACCGGACAAATCCAAAGACGTGAATGTTCATAATGATCTCGAATGACTGCTTCTTCAATTTTGGATATTTATGCTGAAATCATTTAAAAATCATATCTGTTAATTTTTAAAATATTTTGAATATTTTTATTTAAATAATTCCATAATAATAAGAGCCAATGACCGCGATGGTTAGATGTAAGATTATTTTTTTTACAGTTTCCAATAACAGATTTTACTAAATACGACTATAATAGAGCTAATTTGAACAAACACCAATGTCACCAAATTCCTGATCACGCGCACTTTGCTTATCTAGTGAGTCCAGTGAGTTCGAAAAAATTGTTTCACTTTTACTAATCTTCTGCAACAAGTTCAAGCCTATTGTTAAATTAATTTTTTTGCCAATTTTCGACGTCATTTTGTCTTCTTTTCATAATAAGTGTATTTTGACTGTAGCTGATGGACATATATTTCTATATGACATGAGTATATTGGCATTGTTATCAATATTTACGTAGTGAACATATGTTTATAACAAGCGATTTGGCGTCATAAGTTTCAATAAATCAGATCTGACCCGAGGTCGAGTTCAATAATCTTTATTTGCTTATCATAAATATTAATAAATATTCATTTGATTTATCTATAGATTTTGTGAACGTTTCTAAACAGACCGATTTGATCTTTGAATTAACAAATAATACAACGTGATATGTACTTTTAATTAAAACATTCTGCCTTTGACCTTTAATACTCGGGTTAATATGGTACTTACACGTTATTAGTATAGAACATGCTTGTAGAGCTGTGTCGTGTTATAAAGCAGAGACGCGGATGCATCAGGCGGTTTCGTGTAAAGAGTTGCAAAAAACACAAGCACAAACCATGCGGGGGTGAAAAATATTATATTATCGTGAGACGGCGAAATTATCTGAGGAGGCGCGGTATTTTAGATTACACGATCTACTACGTCTGAAAGTTGAAATCACGAACAAAAATTCTGGATGAATGTATGAAACTATTTTCGGCGTGCAAGAGGGGCGGCATTTTAAAGACTTATACTGAGAAAATCTCTGAATCACGGATCTGAAGGCCTGTATAAACTCTTAAAGGCCGCAAACAAAGTATTATTATTAGTTATACGAAAAGGAATTTCATGATTAAAAATAATTGTTAAAACTGCTTTTAAATGTTCATCAGTGATACTTAATCATAATAATTTTTATGAACAATCCATTCATGATTGAAAATGTTTGTTCACATTTTAAGGTTAATACAAACACAAACGACATTTTTCGAGAAAAGTTGTAGGGTTTTTTGAATTTTTCAGATGAGAGTGTGGTAGAATTTGCTGAATTCTTCACTTCTTTTTTCAGAAATAAGATTATAGCTCGCGGGCCGCATGAAAATACCTGATGCAGACCGTAGTTTTCCCATGCCTGATATAGAACTTACCTCCTATAAGTCTTTTTTATGGACTTGTTTCATAACAATGAAGTATACACTCAAAGAAAAAACCATTGACCACTATTATTTGTGCATACTCGTAGGTATTATATAACTCGAACACCGCCCAGTTTTCACGCACACAGAAAAATATGTATAAGATTTCAAATGCACTTCTAATATCAAAAGAATTTCACCTAATATATTTCGCGATGTTCTTGATTGTACGGCTTTATTTTATTACTGCGTAAAGTTTTTTGTTTTGTGCAAGAAAAACCTTTCATTTAAAAAGATAAAAAGATAGAATCACATGCATCACTCAAAATATTAGTGCGGATTGGTATATTTATATTATATATAAGCACCACATATTCTTTTTCATTGCAAGTTGAGTTTGTTGATAATTGCCGCCAGTTCATTAACAATTTCTCATAATATTAATTGGACAGTTAAATATACTGTTTATAGGTGATGAATATTTCCTCTTTCATTTATGATATCATGTATTATAAAACAGAAATGCACTTATAATTCCCCAAACGTGGAACAGTAGCGACGTGAAATTACTAACCATTGAAATAATTTATAATAATATTACATTAAAATAATGCGCGATGTCACAGAACAGCAGCAAATACAAGGTGATTCCGGGATAATGAGGTCCAGTACCCAGGCTTAATCACATTGTCAACATTTATTGGCGTTAAAACGAATGCTTTTGGTCAAGGTTGTAGGTAACGGTAGAACTAAATAAATATTATGTCTCACATATTGGTCAATGAGGTTTTATTTATGTCTCACTGTCTAGATGTAATCGATTTTTTTTTATGCAACAGCGATAGTATGATTTAATATTGGCCGTATTTATTTTGTTTGGCGAAAGTAATACGAGGTTAAAGAAACAAATACGTAGGCACGCACGTAGTTACATTAACATATTTTGAATTCAATAATATTAAACTAGTTATAATGCATTGTACAGATTAGATTAACGTTGATAACATAAGAAAGAAAACTAAAAAAAGATATTTCAACAAAGGAACCGAAAGGTTTTATCTTATCAACTAGGTGCCGGAAACGGTGCGAAAATGATAAAAAAAAATTGTCACAATATTTCCATAAGATAATCATTTAATTAATGTTTCATTATTATATTATATTTATTTAAGTGTCCTCACCTTTGGATTGGTGGATATGTTTATCCTTTGCAACTCGAATAAGTCATTTAGAGGTCGAAGAAAAAAATTCTTCGGCTAAAAATCTTTTATATTTAATATTTGACATTTATCTTAGACTAGCTTATAAATTAATAGAATTAAGAAATTCTCGAGTTTTTTATTAGTGAAATTATCTTCATAAATTTAATTTTAACCATTTTATGTTTGTATTAATTGAGTGTAGATAGAAATAGAGTCATACAATTTATTTTAAAACATGGTTGAAATTGTATAAAGATTAAAAAAAATACAGAGATGATGAAGTTTAAAAAGTACTGAATTACGAAAAAATTAGAAGTCACGTTTAACAAACGAAACACCCGAAAACAACAAAAAAATATTCAAAGTATGTGCAATTAATTCATTTTTGAACATAATATGTTATGATATTATCAAGCCGTCAATGTGCAATTCGTTATCGACAATCTATCAAATCAACGTGATATGTGATCATCTTTTATTATGTTTGATTTGGGTGACAATTCACATAAAACACTCACTTTTTGTTCGCGGAGTCAACTTTCTGCATATTCAAATCAATTTAACTTTAGTAGATTGTTAGATTATTATCAAAATATATATATAAAAATATATGTACATAGTAAATCTTACACACACATTATAACATGTCAGGGAAACTGTCAAAAACTAATCTCTAGATTACATAAATAATGAATTGTAATAAGTGCTCTAGAATCTAACCGGTCCGCCAAAACTTGAAACTGAAGGTTTGTAACATAATATATTTATATATATATATATATATGTAGACAATTCTTTCTAAAATATATAACTCTAGTAGAAACTCTTGATTGCTTTATATTTTTTAATGAATTTTCGTTCTCCAAAAATATAACATATTAAGGAATGTATTACGTATTTCACATTGGTTGATATCAATGGAGAAGTTATGGACTCACACGCCAATTATAATAATAATAAAACAATTTTGTTATAATTCGATAAAGTTTGTCGGATTATAATAAATATTGCGAGTTTCCTTAAAAAATAATGTCAATCATGTTTCACTATGATATGATATGAAGGAGTCTCTTTCAAACCGGAAAATAGTCGTAGCAAAGGGTTTGTCTATTATATGAAGCTCCCTTACGAAGATGTATGAAATTGCTTCCAGTAACCATGTTATGAAATGAACTAAATGAAAGTATTCTGTCAGTATAATAAATTATCATAAACACCTAAACTATCTATTTCCATTTTTTTAATATTTTATGTCTATACATTATCTTTTATTTTCCAATATTATATTTTTTTCTATAGTTTTTATATGTACGTCTATTCTAAGACTTTTTCAAAGGTATGTCACACTATATGATTTTTAATTTGTGTTGTGTCATTATTATAAATATGATCGCTAACTAGACATAGGTTAAGTTTATAGTTATTCTTTATTCATTTATTCATGTGAATTAATAATTTTATAAGTACGATTTTGGTGTCACGCTTATGTAATATTTTGAACGTAGTCCATTTTTATTTTATATTACGAAAGTAGTTTAGATAGCCGCATTAGATTAGGCAGGTCGGTGCCTACTTCGCCTACATTATATATAAAAAAATATTAGAGGATTTATACACGAGTAATTAAGTTTGTTGACCGTGAGCCTTGAAGAGTGACATTTTATTGTTTGGCTGTCAAGTGGCCTTTGCCTGGTAAATAATCACTTGAATACAAATTATACAACCATTTATAGCACAACTGAATAAGTTCGATAATTAGAATTATGGAAATGATTTTTGTACATTTTGATAGTATTCTCAAGGGTAAACAGACAACTGCGCATAAGACAAACACGCATCGGACAACTCCGCACACATATGAATTCGAATAGAGAAATATTGTGACATTTTAAACAGAATTTACATAAATATAGTATAAAAGGGCCAGTAATTTTTTTATAGGTGTGAATACAAAGAACAATGCTGCATTCATAAATTATTTTTCGCAAATGCTGGAGTTTATGAAATATGATTTTAGAGGCTTCATCTGCGTATCCGTGTTATATTAACACATGGCTTACGGGGCGCACAAATTAGTGCGTTTCAGAAACCGTATGTTGCGGCGGTGTGCACATTTTTGTGCTCGTCAGTAA
>JAGVSQ010004585.1:0-19124 GCA_022683975.1 Rhyacophila evoluta | reverse complement strand
ATGGCGAGCTCATTTTGCGAAGTGCCATCTCCCGTGATGTGTACTCCCAGGTATCAGAAACTGTCGACGCTCTCGAGGCTCTGTCTATCGTTTAATAATATATTTAAAATATATATAGTTAACTATTTGGATTTGAATGTGGCCGTATCTTGAGAAGAAAAATCGACAGTATCTGTATATCCATTTATAGCCCGGGACAAAGAAAACTATTCCTCCTTGAATATATTACAACGTAAGTACAAAACTTATAATATAAACACATAATAAAAACTTTGTCATACAATACATACGCGTCAAGGGCAGAATCAAATGCATGCACAGTTAGTAACACTGCAGTTATTAGTTATTCAAAATCAAGCCTCAAAGTTTTATTTCAATACATCAAAACCGAGTCAATTTCACGAATACGCATACTAACTAAAGCCTAAGAGAATTACTCTGAAGCGTTTTCTTCGAAGTTTGCAGTTTATAACGCCGTTGTATTGGCATACATGGAGACGAAAACAAATCAAGCATCTATTTTTGTCAATTATCGTGCATTTATATTTAAATAAAATGGCTAAAAAAATGCCGATTTTGTTCACATTGCGGAGATTTATATACTACATTTCTAGAGCGGGTATTTTTACACTGCGTAGATTCATATGCTTCAGTTTTGAACATGGTATAAAATAGCTAAACAAATCAAGAGTGAAACCACGACGGTGTTTACTCAGCCACGTGTTTCGTATGCTTCAAGAAAATGTCATCCTGACCTGCTGAATTTTGGAGCTAACTGAATTACGATGTCCTGGAAGATTGCTGACTAGTGGCAGGAAATTTCCGAGGCGCTATGTGACTTTAATTTAGGAGGCAGATTCAAAAGAAAATAAAAAGTTAGAAAATATATAAAGTAAAAGAAATAAGCGCAAATTTTTATTTTAAAAATTTGATACAGCGGCTTATTATATGGTAAAGGTAGGAATTGACGGAGGGATTTTTTTCTTTCGCAAAAATTGTGTAGCCGTGCGTCGCGACGTGAAACCGGCAGGCTTTTATTATTCTTCCAATGATAATACGCAAACCCCACCCCATTCCCGAAAGTATGTATAAAATGGAGCTGACCTGACGCGTGCCTGCTCGCTACAATTGTAAATACATCCCAAACCGGTTTCATCTGATAATAAAACAATTTAATAATAACATAGAAATTTAATATCGGTAAAGATATCTGTCTCGCCGGCAGCGTAGTTGGTAGCGTGCGCGACTAGCGATTCGGGAAATGCGGCTTCAAATTCCCATTTGTCTGATTCAAAAAAATCCAAATATGCCCATTGGGTTGAGCAGTTGTATGACCAACGATTCCCGTGAAAAAAATATTAATCTATCAAGACGTCTTCTCATTGTAGATATCCATATACTCCACTTTCAGAGTGGTTATATTCACACTGTGTAGATACATATGTTTCAATTTGGAAGCGAACATCGTATAAAAAAATGATATCAATTAAGAAAACACTGCAGGCAGACTTTTGTCAACTTCATAAACAAGTGCCTACAAGTTAAAACATCTTCTTTATATACTGTTTTTTTTCAACATTATTTAGTAATATTCGAGCTTACGTGCCTTTACTACTATCTTTTTGGATATAGCGGTTTCGAATCCTAAATTTTAATGATAATACAAATATTTTTAACAAGTATTTGAGTTCGAAACTGATCCAATTAATCGCACAAATAATAAGTGACAGCATAACCTAATAGATAGTAATCTATATGTATATGATTCCATTTGAAATTACGTATACATTTTAAACGAGAACGATGATCAAGTCAATATTTGTATTACATCAACCATATCGACTGTAGAAAGTACGTAACCCACACAAAATAAATTGTACAGGAGGCACAAAAAACGCCTATTTAATGACTTTGGGCCAAAGTCATAACAGTAAATAGACTCAACCTTCCGGAGTATGGAAACTGAAACTGGGGTGTTATTAACCCAATCAAATATTAATTTGATATAACATAGTTATTTAAAAAAAAAAAAACAATAAAATTGATGTTGTAGAAGTCCTTTTTCCTAGTTGCAAATTTGACAGGGCATCTTTATTCAAACTTCAAAGCTAAATTTAAATACTAATTCGGCATTTTCAGCGTACATTTTTTTTGATAGAACATGTATTATGTTGTATATGTGGTGTTATCGAAAGAAGAAGCTTTTTCTTTAATATTATATATAATTTTATAAACGTACAGATAATTAAATATGTTTTATGCATAATTTAAGGTTATTCAGGAATATGATATATGTAAACATTACAGTACCCAAAAATATCTACCCGGTAGCGTGAAGGTTAGCGTACGCGCCTCGCAATTCAGAGAATGCGGATTTGATTTTCATATCCACCGAATTTTAAAAATCCAAAAATGCAGGACTGCATGCCCATAGGGTTGAGCTATTCGTAAAAAATAGTCTGTCAAGACATGTCTAAACATTGCGGAGATCCATATACTCCACTTTTTGCACACTGTGTAGATCCATATGTTTTTATTCCGAGTGGGTGTGGTATGTAAAAAATGTGTTATTTACAGTTTCATTAACAACCGGCCATAAAAAAAAATATTCCTCAAAACAATTTTGATGAATTTTCAATAAAATACAAGGAAACGTGGTAAAAGTGTGGGCGGTAAAGTTTCGGGGAGGCCTTCGCCATCAAGAATGGGCAGGCACTAAAATAATACGCTGTACCTCAACAGTTATCCATTCGGGAATCGTAAAAAAGATGTTTCAATTTCTCATCGCTGTCCGCCGCCGAATTTTCCCCGTGCCAATACTCTTGGCGTTCGGCGGGATCGGACAGATTTCCGCGCGTGCGCAAGCAGCCAGAAGCGACGCCCCCGGCAGGAGACGTCGGGCTGAGGATATTACAACGGAAACAATGATCAATACTCTGCGGTATCCATAACGAATACCAGTATCGATATTTCCACACACGCCAAGAAGCGCACTTTATTTAAAGGAAATTCCTCATAAAAGACAAGGACACTATTCAGAATATTAATTACTCCATATGACTTAACTGTTCATGTATTATATCGATGGCTTTAAGTTGACAACGCGTATCATACATTTGTTAAATTGTTCAAGAGGACCAAAAACAATTTGAAAATGTAAGTATTAGGAGATTAAAGAAAATGAAATACACTTTGGAGTGAAGCAATGTTTATTTTTATTTAAATGAATGTGTATAGCACTTTCATTAATTTCTCAATCTTCTTATTAAGATTTTTGGTTCTCTCGAACAATGATAGCTTACATTTATTTTTGCAACACACTGTTTCTAGTCTAACTACAACAATTTTATAACCCAACTTTGTCTGGAAACTGTATCCTCAAACTCACTTTTTAGTAATTATTTCATTTCAATACTTGGCTGTATATAATAATCGTAGTCCCTCCATTGTGTATTGTTCATGTATCTCCGGTAGGTTAGTTGGTAAAGTACGCGTATCGCGATCAGTGGAATGCGGCAACAATTTCCCATCTGTCGGATTTAAGATATCCAGGACTGGGTGCCCTTTGGATTGAGCAATTGTCTGAAAAATAACTCTCGTAAAAAATGATCTGTCAAGACGTCTTCACATTGCTGATATCCACATACTCCACTTTCGGAGTGGATATCTTCACACTGCGTAGATTTATTTGCTCCACTTTGGTATAAAAAAAATGTATATTTAGATGCAAATACATGGGTACTACATTGATTGAGCAATTGATTCATAACATTTTCACCAATCCTCATAAAAAATAATCCGCCAGTATAAATCTTTATTTACATTTAGTACAATTATCCAAAGTTTATTTGCAGACAACATGAAATTGTCAAAATACGAATCTTTGAATGCATTTAATAACACATTCGTTATTTTACAATTCACTTATTAAGAAATATGTGTTTTAATTCGATTTATTAAGTAAAATTTTCTCTTTTGCTTCACTTATTATAAATTAAAAAATACTAACTAAAATATTATTATACAAAACAACAGACTTTCAATTAAAAATATTCTAATATCATTGCTTTGTATCAAAATGACAATACAAACAACTGTTCAATATGTATAAACATTAAAAAATAAATATCGATATCGAATACATTAAAAGTATCCACAAGTACCGACTTGAGACCGGCGTAGCATCCCCCGTCCGGCCAGTCATCCAGTCGACAGACAGACGACGCGCGGTCGAGACGTCGGCGAATCGACGCCATTCCACTACGTCACGTGTTTATCTTAACAATCCGATACAAAAAAATAAATATAACTCGAACTATCGTTAAACACCAAAGTATACCCAAATAACAGATTTATTATATTTACACTGAAATATAAATCGTAGTAGTTGTGGATTACGCATAAAGTTTTGTTGCCAAATATTTGATTTCACCCGGGAGTGGTTGGCAAAGTAATATAACGAATTATTATCATATCGGAAGTGTTTGTTTTGCATCGCACACAAAGGGTTTATCGCCTTGTAATCAACGTTTACAATTTCGCGGTATTTTATTGAGGGAAATGAATATCATCACTACATCTTTTATGTGATTATCTAATGACTGTCTTTGCACAAATTCGTAAATGTATATCATCACTACGATTTGAAACAGAATTTAATTTGTGTCTCCGCTTTTAATACAACAATTAAAAACACAAATTAAATACGAAAAATACACAACACCACGAATTAAATTAAAACATTTATTTTTATTAACTATCAAATTGTTTAAAAGTATTTATAAGCGACACAAAATACGGGATAAAGATCGTAAACTACGTGAAGAATTACGAAATGAATTTCCCGTGTACATATTAAAATAATAAAATTGTAATTTCTTAGTATAAAATTGTAGTTCATTATGATCAAGTACGGAGTATTCTCAACATTTCAGATGCGGCGTGTCATAATTGACTCACTTCTGACATACTTTAGGAACGGCTGCATTATGTAGACATAGAATGTGTCATTTTAAGCGGAGTTTGATGCGTTTATTAAGTTTATAATTATCATTAAAAGTCATACGAATTTTATTTAACGTCTTGTAAATGCAGGAATAGGAAACGCTGTATAGGCTGGAAAAATCGGTAGTTTACGAGTTACTTAGTCTACTCATAAACACAATTAGATTTTTGCCAAAATTTCCAATAGGCGATATATATATGTTTGTAGAATCTATTTTTAAAAGCGCGCACTGTTTGCTTAATACTATCCTAATAAGATGCGTCTAGAATTTACCAAATGCAGTTGATTATTTCAACAAACGAATGAATTCATTTTTATAATATGTAGGTACGTCATCCACGCCTTCTCGAAAATAACCCAACTCGCTGTACGTGTGATAACTATTTCATATTAGAATAAGTGTAATATATAATACTTGCTATTTGTGAAAAAGAAAATTCAACCTAATCCATCCAAGTACTGTTGCATCACATAGTGATAAATGACACTAAACTATTCATAAATGATTTATTCCGCCTGGCTGGTGTCCTCTCCATTAACCACTGTACACCGTGGCATAGCGAACAAGAAAGTGCCAGAAATGACTCAGGAGTACATTCCTAAGACTTTACTTGGTTGTAAGACACTAGAGGGCGAAGATTCTATTTTAGCTAAGTCCTGCAATATCGATAAGACAAAATGCGGTATTTTTTTAACTAGAAAGTTATCATTCGCAGAAACAAAGTAGTATTATCTAAAGGGTTTGATAAATTTAATAATCGAAATGATTTTTGTCTACTATTAATTCTCGGTGGACAAACATTATGCAGTTTTCACCACACTTCAATATTATAACGGCTATTATTAATAATTGTTTTTTTTAATCATGAACTGGATAGAAATGTTACATAATAAAATAACTATTCAAAGAAATATAGTAAATTAACACGATTGTGTTATAACGTTAAAGGTAAACATAAGTGCAGTGAGCAATCTTGCCACTGTCGTAAAAATGCATTTTGTTTAAACAATTTCAAATGCAAATGTAAACGAAAAATAACGAAGTCAATCACTTAGCACTGACGCTAAGTAAAGATTGCAACTAAAAATTAGCACACAATTTCAGAAGGACACCATTCAGTTATTTGCCATCAGAGTTATATTTGATCGTCCGGGTGATAAGAGTGTAGAAGTGCACAACTTTGAGAATTGCATAAAAATATTTAAACAAACGTATTGTTAGTTTGAAAGATATATTTAAGAATATAGTGGATGTCCAATGGATTGACTGGCAACTGCTTATCGAGAAAACATTCTGTCATTACAAATCTCCAAGATAAAATCGACATACTTCGGAATTAATATGGTAAAAATAATATTTAAACTAACAAATGATAGATAGCTTCATGAATGTGAAAGTCGAAACTCGATTCGCTAATAATGAGGCATATGGTAAATTATAAATTTGATCATTTTGGTTACTTAGATAATTCCTATTGAAAACGTCGTGGTTCTATACACGACGTTCAAATGATTGATATTTAACGACATTGCTTTCCATTCATAAATAAAAGTTTTTACTGTTGTATTAGAAATTTGCACATTTTTTCACTGAACACGCACGCACGCCGCCGTGCGCCTTCGAGGCATTCCCCTGAATATTCGATCACACAATGGCAAACGCGAGCTGCAAAATATTTAAGAAATCTAATTTTACCAACCCATTTATAACATAATACATTGTACTATTTCGACAAAATAATATTTGATTAGAACCTAAACATAGATACAAACAAAGCGAGAAAAATTCAACAAAGAAAACCACGAAATATTGTTACAGTATCTTGTCTCCCCGGTAGCGTAGTTGGTAGAGTGCGCGCATAGCAATACGGAGAATGGGGGTTCAATTCCCACATCTGCCACACACATTACAACTCGTTTATGAAGAGTGTGTCTTAGAATAATTTCTTATCAGATGACACCATCGTAACCAATCAATGAAAAAAATAACAATTCGATATTGCAACACGTGACCGTCTCAATTTAGATACTCTATTGAATTTGGACAGAGCACCAAGAAGCTGTTCATGGTATTTTGAAAAGAGCCTTACGTTCGGTATGCCATAATACACGCCTGCGCCACGGACATCGGAAGGTGTAGAGTAAATATATAATTGTATAGATTACTGCCTAAAAATATTCTATAGAAAATATATCATCGCTTTAATTATGATTGCTTTCTACATTAGGTTCCATTAGTTCCAAAAACCTTTATAGTGA
This sequence comes from Rhyacophila evoluta, assembly GCA_022683975.1. NCBI lineage: Eukaryota > Metazoa > Arthropoda > Insecta > Trichoptera > Rhyacophilidae > Rhyacophila > Rhyacophila evoluta. The sequence goes on along the minus strand of JAGVSQ010004585.1, from coordinate 11,860 downwards.
TTCAGTATACCTTGTCATATTTTCTTAAGGCATTTATTTATACAAGTCCCAAGTAGACGTTTAATGTTTGTTTTGGTCTCGTACCAGAACCATTTGCAGTCATTTGTGCGATGGCAAAAATATATTTTTATTCTATTGGCCATCCCGAACAACCTTAATCACGATTGTTTCGCAATGTTTGTTCAACCTCACCTGTCAAAACCGACCAACGTTCGCAGAACTAAACGCTTACTATTACAATTGTTTCGATAGTTCAATAATTAACAATTAATTAAATCGAATGTTTCTAAAAATGTTCATAATAATTTAAGTTAGCACTTCATTGAGAGTTGTTATAACTTTGTCTGTAATAATAATACTGTAATTGTTGGTTATTTATTATTGTTTGAAGAGACGGCAAATTCAGAAGCGATAGAACACTTTCTGTGCTTATTGATTGATAAAATGATGACGGTATATTTGCAGATTTACACCCTCCTTGTAAAATCATAAATTTAATATTCGACACGAATAAAAAAAAAATCCAAATCGTATTTATTACTGCACGTTTCTCCCTTCGAAACAAACTGACAGCTAAGCCATGAATGATGGATACCTTTCATTCAAAGTGTCTAAAATTGATTCCCCGCAAGGCGCCAATGGGAAATCGTATACGGAAAAAGGCTGCAGGCTCTCCCATGCTATCTACATTCGATGTATTATAATATATTCATGCGCGTGCTGTCAATTTGGCATCTCTATCGAACAACGCCATGCATAGTTTATATCAGACGCTGCGAACGGAACCGAGATATCAAGAGTGATAAATTAATAATCGCTTTGCATCGAATATAATATATTGTAAATATAGTCGACGATTTATGTAAACATAACTCCTGAATAATTATATTGTATTGTAAAGCTACAGGACTCATAAGCGAGGTCTTTGTTTGGTTTGAAAACCGGATACATGCGACGGAAGCAAGATCGCATATTAGACAATATATTGAAAATATCATGTTTCATCTGAAAGTGGAACCTTGTATCTACACAATGTGACGAAGTTCGCTTTGAAAGTCGAATATTTGGATCTGCACGTGTCTTGACAGATTATTTTTCACGAGAATTGGCCGTAAGACATTTGCTCAATTTAATCGACATCTATTTTTTATAATCAAGTTGCGGAAATCGAACCCGTATTCTTTAAACTCCCGGCTTACTGCGGCAAATCGCGTTTCCACTGTCTTCAAATTTGTAGTTATATACATCTATATTTTAGCCCTCGCCGATCAATGCAATTGCATTAAATGTATTTGCTTTCATTCTAACCTAATATGACATGAATAACACAACAATACGTTACCAATGCGTCGTTAAAGATTAGGTTTATCGAATATCCATTGTACGGGATTTAAAAAACAAAACGTGTTTTAATTAATTAGATTTTTATACAATACTAACTGTAGCCAGCAACGCGTTGCTGTGGCTCAGTCTGATTAAATGGCGCTATTTAAAAAAAAAACATGTGTTTACCTGTCAGGTGTGACATCTGAATAATTTTGTGTCAAAATTTAAAAGCAATCGATGAAGAACTTTCGGACATTTAAGATTTTGAACAAACGAACATTTACATTGTTATTTATATAGATTGTATACTGTAATTCTATTCTATTGCAATCAAATGCTTCAAATCATGCATTTACCTGTATATATTTAAATTAAATTTGTTTATAATCTTCTGAACATTTGACAGTGTGTCTATTCAACAAGCCAATCCTAAAGCGACGTATTGTCAAATGTATATTTCGACCTATTACATTACGTCCAATATAATGTAAACTATTATAAAATAATCTTAACGTAAGTTTGAATTCAAAGCTTTAAATCGCTATTTGGATTTAAATGCAATGCAATTTGACAACACACGGAAGCGAGAGATAGAACTGAAGACTATATTGCACGTAGATAATGCACACGTACGTACATTCCGAGGTAGGTTGGCCTCGTAACCGGGTCGTTCTCACACATCTACCCCGGAATCCCGTCTTCAAAATAATGATCAAATGTATAGAGCAGTCCCTGTAACCCGCAATGCAGTTTTTCGGCTTACGTCCCGGGAATGTGGGCCAGATTTGCGACATTGTAACAGCGATATATTCCAAGTCACGCGGGATGCTGCTTTTATGACGCCAGTAAATATGAGGCTATAGAAATTTCGTTCAATTATTAATATGTACATAAAAAAATGCGTCATTTCATGTTGATACACGCGACCGTGCAAATTCATATGTTATTTAAATATTTTTAAGGACGATAATTAGCGAGTCTTATAATAACGCATCGTGGGTATATAATTAACACTTGAAAGCAAATGACGAATAATTATTCTACTGTACTGTTAATACTTGATAAAAAGTTATTTAAAAATAATAGCACTGCAGCTTTAAGCATATTTGTTTACAACACTTTGATAAAAATGTGTATTAAACGATATCGGTAATGTTAATAAAAATACGAGATTTAAACAGTTTTCAAAGAATGAAAATGGTATTTGGAAATGCGCAAGATATTTGTTGTTAGATGATATATAACTGAAGTTTTGTATATTCAATAATAATAGATCTCATTTTTAAGTCTCATGCCGTCGGATTAACGTAATAAAATATAAGAAATAGTAAATCCTAATTTGGAATAAAATTGGAAGATAAATATCGAAATATTTATGCATAAAGCAACCCTTAACTAACATCAGCGACAAGACCAAGTTGCCGAACATTGATACAGCTTTGTTTATAAATAAAGTATGCATTAGTGTTTCTAAGCCGATCGAAATACACACACTTTGTATTTATATTGCTATGTTTTTGCCCCGATATTCCCCTTCCGAGGTATAGCCTCTCTTATATCCACAATCCACCCTATTCTCGAATAACTCCTTGAGATATCACATTTGTTCCAATGAGTTGTGCGCCAAGAAGTTTTCTACGCAGCATAAAAAACTTTCGAGTAATCCATTTCGCGAACTTTCAATGTGAAAATACAGGCAAGTCCATATATCAACTCGCGCCTGAAACACGGCACTAATGCGTTGTATGGAGTTGGATCGAAAATCCACAATATAAAAGCTCATACAGCCTCCATTAATTTCTATTTCAGGAGGCTTTGAAGTGAAGAAAAGATAAGAAAGGTCAGACTTACAGTTTTACTATATGAAAAACATCACCATATAATCGTAGAATTTTTCATATACTTCACAGAAACGATCGATGAAATCAAGATTTTAACAATAAAAATAATTCCTAAACATAATAATAACGCAAGATAATTTGTTATGTCTAAAAACCACTAATATAAAATAATTCAATCAAGAGAATATATCCAGGAAACGGTTCGTTCTCATATTACCACAATTAAGTTTTTTCCAACCTAATTGTTAGTTAAACCAATTATATAATCTCAATCAATAATAATCGAAATCAACTGTATTACAGAACAGAATTCAACTAGTTCAATTAGTATAAAAAATACCAAAAACATATGACAGCATTAACCAATGTAATGAATTTCTTGAAAACATTTGCACACATATTTTTGACATTAACCCTTTGAGGACTGTGGACGTACATGTACCTCCGTTTGCCTGTCGCCTTATTTTCAGTAATTTTTTATAATTTATTCTTTAATACAATGCTAGTATTTATTTTAATGTAAATACAAAATAGATCTATCAATGATATGCGGAAGTCATTACAAGTATATCATGTACAATTTAGGCTAGAAAAAAATACGTAAAAATTACGAAAAAAAAGTTGAGAAAAAGAGTTAAGCATTGGAAAAATCCTTTATGCTTTTTCTATAACTATTATGATTTGTAAAAGAAACGAAAGATTATTTATATTACTGTTTACAGAAATACATAAAATGTCACATAAACCACTCATATGAGTTCAAATTTTTCTCAAGTGCTCATTTAATTCTGAAGTGTGAGCGGCCACATGTAGTAATGCTAAACACATTCTTACCAATTTGGAATAACTTTTCAGTTTATTTTGTTCGTTGTTTGGACATAGAAGAGTATTGTTTACAAATCGTCATATCCAATACGATCGATTTTATGATATTACTTGAATTGATAGCAGTGAAATATATTTGTGCTTAAAACGTGTGTGCATACAAATTTAACTCACCAATGGAAGGATTAAAGGAGTTGGTTTAGAGAAAACAAACAACTACATGCACTTAATGACTATTATCAACCGAAACAATCGACTTCATTTCATCGAGTCATTTATCTGAGACCAAGGATTTATTCGTATCTTTGTTGTGGATGATTTAAGGGTGAATTATTATAATATTCTTGGTTGCCCAACACTCAATTTCCTCTAGCAATTACCGTTTGTTAAAAGTGTATGAAAAAATATCACTGTATTTTTTTAAGTTAGCACATTTCGCTTCATAATATACATACAAGAGTATATATAAAATTTCTCATGGGAAATTCATTACCGAAACATGGCAACACTATCAAATGACAGGAGATAAATCTCGCGTGTATACGAACGAGCCCGCGTCAGAAGTGAGCGAAATGATGAACGGCCGCAACATGGCAGACGTTTCGGGGTTCGCGTACAATTCATCATGCAAAACCGCCACTTATAACGTATTCTACGCATGTAATAGACGCCATTGCTTACTTACCCCGCGGTATTTAGTCATTACCAGCCTCGGAGCGGCTTCACTAATGGGCCCCCTCGCAAGTTAAATGATTACTGTGTTCTGTCACAATTTAGCGAGATTGAAGAACACCGTGTCAAGTGCTCAAGTATCTAATTCAGTCCTCACATATTGTCACATTACAGCCAATCATCACAAATTATTACGTACAGTATAAACTACACATTTTTCAGCGTCGAAATAAAAAATACCAACCACGTCCTTCAGGCTAATAAAAATCCTCCACGCGAAGAAATATATCAGCTTGATTCAAAAATATTAATTGTGGAAAATTTCCATTAGTCATCTAATAAAAAATGAGGATTATATAATTATTTTCCCATCATCTTTACCATGGTATTAATAATGGAGTAGATTCCCATTTTTATACACACTCCAGTGCCTCTTAATCTGGGCCTCCGGAGTTATTTCAAGGACTCCTCGCAAGAGACTTCACTTAGTTACGCCACATTAAACCTCCGAAACAGTGAGAAGACGGGACGGACAGTAAACTTTTAACAGAATTATAGCCGTAATGAAAAAATATCTAATTTAAAGTTGTTCATGATATAAACTCGATATAAGTCTTGACAGAGATGAGATTGATAAGTTTCATTTTTGAAGAGGTCATCTTCACGGTTGAGATACATATCATCACCGTACTGCAAGAAGTTAGTAATAAACAAGTAATAAGACACCAAATGAAAATTTCAGCTTTAAATATAGAGCCTCTAAACTCGATACTTAACGGCCAAATTTTCATTTACTGTTCTTTCACTTATTTTTTACCAACATTTTTTTGCCACTTACCAATGTCTACCAGTAAGACGAAGATAAGCTCCATTTTTGGAGCGGACAAACAAGAAATTAAACCATTCAAATAATGTTCATATCGACATTGTCACGAGTTGGAATTAAAACAACACTCCGATGATACGTAATATATCAGTTTTCTACAAAATATTATTTCAAACAATTCGTTAAATCTCGTCGCCAATATTGCAGGAACACGTATATTGATTTTTTTGTTTTAATTCACACTGTAAAGTATAGTCTTATTTTTTGCAATGTCTTATATTATTGGCACATTTTTGCATTAACACATAATTCGTACATGTTTTAACGCAAAATTTTACCAATAATACAAGAGACTACAAAAAATAAAGCAATAATTTATATAGTGATTCAAACCAAACAATCATGATACGTGTTCCTGAAATATTGGCGACGATTTAAAAAAAAAATGCTTCAAACGCCGTCGTGTGACTTTTACTCGAGCATAAAACATCTCGTTTACATAAAAGGTTAAAAAAAAAATAACCAACATGTGGTTGTGTTGGTTTACTTTACGAGACCTTGTTGCAAAATACGACGTTTACGAAATCAGGGGTCGGCAACAAACGGGTCGTTTGTGCACGAGAAACAATAACAAGTGCGGCGGGCTGGCGTAAAGTTTTTTTTGACAAAATGGCGAAAATTTCCCGTGAATTATCCCGACGCCGCGTTCTGCTTTCTTTGCGGGGCACCCGACGGCTTGATAAGGGTGCTTATCTAGGAAGTGCGGGTGGAATACATAGAGATAAAGCAATAAATCACGTTATAACATAATATATATGTTATGGAATTCAACAAACGTCAAGACAAATTACGATTTCATTGTGTATCCATTCTGAGACAAGGGTATGTCAGTGTTTAAAAATATTCGGACAGATTATAATGGGAAAAAAACAAAACACATATCAAACGTTTTATATGATACACCATCGCAAAATTGTAGCATATTTACGTCATACATACTAACAAAGATTAAAAAAAAATACTGAAAACAATCTCACGTTATATCAGTATTATTTATTTTTTAAATGTGCTTTTAATTCGACTAATTTTATCATTAGTTATAAAATATCTATCTAAACACCGCCAATGATCATATACGATTTACTATCTAGTTTTTTTTTCAACACAGTTTCATCGTCACGCCACAATTAACTATAAATACCTATTACTAAACTTACACATTAATTTTATTTATCTATAGAACTTAATTCACACGGTGAAAACATTACAAATATTAAATACAAGACAATTAACTCTTTATCTTTATAATATGTTTTTGAAAATCTTATAATTCTAGCGAAAAATCGACCACAATCAGCGATTTATAGTTATTATGATATAAAAAAACTTGATTTATTATTAAATATACTTTCATATTCATTGTGGTGACGTAGTTGGTAGCGTTCTCGCCTAGTAATCCGCGGAATGCGGGTTCGATTCCCCATCTGTCGGATTTTAAAAATCCAAAAATGCAGGACTTGGATACCTATTGGGTTGAGCAATTATCTGACAAACAATTCTTGTGAAATAAATGATTTTTATGCTCCACTTTGGATCGAAAATTGTATATATATAAACATATTATTGTTTATTATTGTTTAATTATAGTTTGAACCTAACCTAACATATTATTGTTTGAAGTTGTATTTTAATAATCCGAAAATGCAGGAATGGATTGCTCATCGTGTTGAGTAATTGTCTGACAAACAATTCTCGTGAAAAATAATCTGTAAGACGCCTTCACATTGCGGAGATCCATATACTCCTCTTTCGGAGTGGATATATTCACACTGTGTAGATCCATATGCTCCACGTTGGAAGGAAACAAAAATAACTGAAAATATCGCTAATATCACAACCGACGTTATACCTTGGTGTGACAGTTAATGGGTTAAAATATTAATGACATATTGCAGTCTTGGTAAAAACTGCTGCTTTCCCTAAAAGCAAAAGATACGCAGTACACCGCAAGCGAACTGAGCGATATTCAAAGGAAAATTTACTGAAAATATGGTGCCCTTATATATTATAGTTAACACGCAAATGCCCGGTTAATCGATTAAATTGCCAAGCATGAATAAACTTCAATTAAAAGTTTTATGCTTTATTATATATTATATTTATATTGTAAATACGCGCCGGATTCTCTAGAATAGATAATGTCACAAAGAGAATAGATTTATATAATGCGCCGTTTTCATGAATTCCTCAAAGGGAAACTTCGACAATATCAACAAAGAGTTCGAAAGATGAAACTCGTTAAAAGCAGATGTCAAAGGGCGGAAGTGGGGTCGATATGAGAACGATAGCAAAGCGAAGAAGTCTAAAAGTTCAATTGGAGAGATGTCTCACTCAATACACCGGCTTAATAATCATATTAAATTACAATTCGACGAATTGATTCATTCATTAGTAATACTCTCAAACATTAGTCATATTTTTATTATCTTGTATACCATATTCGCTTTCAAAGTGGAGCATATAGATTATTTCGTCAGATTAGTCAGGAAATTCCTACAATTTTTTTTTTTTTTAATACGACAGATGTGGGAATCGAGCCCGAATCCCCTGGATTATTAGGCGCGCACGCTTACTTCTACGCTACCGATAGCTTTATATAAAATTATTCAATATGTCGTCGCTAATATTGCAGGAATACGTAACTAGATTTTTTTATTCGAGTCAGTTTGTAAAGTATAGTATTATTTTTTGCAATCTCTTGTATCATTGGCACATTTTTGCATAAGCACATGTTTTCATAAAACGTTTAAAAACTATTGAAAATCTATTTATTTAAAATCAAGATTTTTTATTGATATATATGCTGATAATCGAATTAATATTAGTAGAACTCCATTTTAGAACTGTCGTCTTGGCAATTAGTCAACTTTATAATATGTTAAAATATTATTTACGAAATTAAGACTGTGTTCACAGTAAATATATATATTATAGAAATCCCAATAATCTAATTAAAGTTGGTCTATAATCAACAACGCTCGTATAAAATTAATTTCTCAATTAATTTTGTCGATAGCCAATAAGTGTTTGATTGTGACACCATCTTAAAGACTATCACTGTAAAAAATCATCAACGTAATAAACATACGATGATAAATAGCGAAGATTCTAAGTCGATTTCAAAACTAAATAAAAAAACTATTATATTAAATAGACAATTCCAAAACTACACGCATTATATGGTTGATTTTACAACATTTCATTTATGAATATCACAAGTTAAGCTGTGTTAAATTAGCTATAAATTTTCTATTCAGATAACGAAATCGGCGATTGGCTAACAAATTATCGTAAAAATTAACTCTTCGGAAATACTTCGAAGTTATGGATATGACCCAACGAACACGGTAATCGAATTTTTATGTTTTTTCAATATATTTCATAGTGAGAGCCTATAAATATATATTTTATCTCCGAAGGCAATGAAGTACTGCAGGTGATTATTATCATAAAGCTTACTGATAGATAAATATAAATTTTTACGGTGCATGATATTTTTAGTGCAAAACGAAAATAGACACTTTAAAATGCTTGCTATAAAAAGCTATATAGATTTTATTAAAGCGTCAGTCGACTGGAAAAAAATACGAAATATTAAGAAATTTGTTATGTAACGTAAAATTAATACTTTGATCTTACCATGACTGGTCTGAAAGTGGAGCACAGGGTTCGCAGCAGTATGAAAATGACCACTCTAGAAATGGAGTCTTATGGATCGTCGCATTGACAAGGTTTATTTTCGTTATTTATTTATCCAGTTGCTTAAACTATAGGGCATCCTATCGTGGATTTTTTCAGCTAAGGAATTCGAATGCACAATTCCAGGCTTTGAAGCGCGCACGTTAATCTCTAAGCTACCGGGTAGACGTTATACTAACTATTAAATGCTTGACCATACAATGGAATTACTAATTATGAATTTCATCCAAGTACTCGATCAAATCCCTCGAAAATCTCAAACACGCTTACAAAATACGACGTAATGTGAAAAGCGAAAATAAAATTCTGTATTTATATATTTATTTAATTAATTATCATTAAACAATGCCGGTTTTTATTATGTTGATTGATTACACCCAATGGACGAGGTCGATTTCCAAGCGTACTTTTATCTTCTGAATTATCAGTTATGCTGGTAATCGATCGCGAGCGGGAAATGAACGAGTAATGACAGATAAACGTGCGAGACATTAGCTGAAAAGAGAAACAAAATCCACATAGTTGATTCCGTATATGATCCGCTCATTATTTTCATACATCTTCTACATGTGAAAAATACCCATCATAAGTCAATTAAATTACTATATATGACATACGCATTTACAAGTTCTGTGAAGAATCAACTGAAAACACTTATTTTAGAGATATTAACGTTTGACATTTGTTGTTATAATGTACTTAGTTACAAATATTTTTTACATGTATCGTGAAATCATGATGTGTTTTATACGAGCATTATAAAACGCGTTTCAAAATGAGCTGATATTTTATATTTGGTGCAACTTTTTGAGCATACATTTTTGTTTGCTCTCATTACTAAACGTTGAGGTTATATTATGGAAAGGTACACAGCCGAACGGCGCACATAAAATGTATAAATTCACTTAAAAAATTGTGGAACAAATAAAGGTATATTTATAATATCAGGTCACTTTGGGACACCATATATTTGAATAGTAACAAACTCAAAATTTAAAAATCAGTTAATCAATTTTATTTCGATATTGAATGATGTAGATTGTAGAGAACAACTTCGTACACACAATAGCTTCATTAACTAAAACCGTATACTTTTTTATGTGTTTCCTTATAGAACTCACGTGTCGATATACGCGTATATTAATACATTGACTGTGTAAAGGAAAAAGGGCATTCTCCCCAGTGTTCTATCAAACGGATGTAAGCTGTGTATGCCGAATTAGTATCTAAATTTAAAGGATGGCCTGTGAAATTGGCGACCAGAAGAATGGACTTCTACTACATCAATTCTGTCGGTTTTTTTTAAGCAACTTATTGAATTAATACAATGTTGAGTAAATAAAACACCAGTTTTAGTCTTCATGCATTTGGCGGTTGTGTCTATTTAATACTTTAACTTTGCCTAAAATCATTAAATACACGTTTTCGTGTCGCCTGTAAATATGTGTTACGTCCCTTTTCCTCTCTAAAGTCGTTTTTATTGATTAAATACACATTGTTTTAGGACAAAATTCTTTTTAAATTTATACAGGAATTCCAAATGAATATTTTATCTTTCATCTAGTAACATTATATTAAAATGACGCTTCTGGTGGACTCTTCAAAGATGTCAACGAAGAGTTCATAGCCTCATTAAAATTAACGAACTCTTGATTAGGGATAATTAAACATCACGTCGAACTAAACCAACAAACACGTTGCGCAACTAATTCCAAACGGCAATTTGAATTAATCTCCCGACGCGCACGATCCTTTTTGACATTACGTTAGCTGGTAGCAGTGGCCCTTACGCATCATTTTACGTTCATTTTAAATGCACAACGGAAAAGGTTATCATTTGCACACAGCGTTTAAGTAAAATTCTCACGATAACTTATGGAATATGTACGGAGAGAGCGCCGGATAAAACCGCAAACTTGAATGTTACAGATGGAGCCTAAATTAGTAAAACTAAAGCTACTTTCGAAAAGCTTTTATTTAGCTTTTTATGAATCATAGTATCGCAGGAACTTAACTTTTTGAGGAGTGTGGGCATAATTTTTAAGGCCACTATTTTATTTTTTAATAAAATGTTATTATTTCTTTCAATATAAATAGATAGATACGTCAATAATATGTAGAAGTCATTAAAATTATATAATACATTTTTAAGCTAGAAAAAAATTCACAAACATTGCGAAAAAAAAGTTGATTTATTTCTATAATTCTCATGATTTATAATATTAAACATTTTATTATGTCTTGCACTGTATTTATACAGTACGAGTTAACTAAACGCGTATATTTATTATAATACATTCGATATTTTTTTCATCATGTCCTTCTAAATTGTTACATAAAGAACTCCAAATGTCAAATTCAGGAAATACTGGCTCTATACTTGTTTCTGTCGGATTATAAAAAATCCGAAAATGCAAGACTGGATGCCCATTGGGTTGAATTCTCTAACAGCCGATAATTCTCGTGAACATAATCTTTCACAACATATCTTCACACTGTGTAGATCCGCATACTTCACTGTCTGAGCGAACATTGTTAAATATATATAGATATATAAAATTCTAAATTATTTAAAACTGGTAATCTTCCATATGTGAGATCACTGTTAGCG
>JAGVSQ010004583.1:0-19125 GCA_022683975.1 Rhyacophila evoluta | reverse complement strand
AGATGCCGAAAGGCGAAACTCGGGTCGCTAACAGTGATCTCACATATGGAAGTTACCAGTTTTAAATAATTTAGAATCAAAATTTGATTAAAATATAATATTTTTATTAATAAATAATTGTTATCGCTATGAAAACAAACATACCATTTGATTGTCATAGTTAGAAAGACTTTTAAAAACTCTGGTTGCAATAGTAAGCAGTTCTGGGTGAAGAATGGTTGGAATGATTTCTTCTCCATTTGAAAGGAGCTGGTCACTGATATCCATAGCCTGGGGAAATATATCTTTCAAAGCAGTTCCCAAGTTCGCATTTGTCCCAGTCCAGTTCACTTCGCAAAATGCATTGAGACAAGCAATTCCAAGGGTAAAAATTGAAGAGCATTCTTCAAATGATTTATCTTCTATATAGCTTTCAATAGCAGATGCGTCATTTAAATTGACTGCAAACGAAAAAATAGGATTCTTGATAGTTGATATCCAATCACCAGTCCATAAACGTTTCAAATGATCTGGAATGTCTAAAAAATAATTGTTATGATTAATTATGAAAAACACTTAGATGTTACTAGTTCATAATTGGCGCTCTATATTCTCATATCGAGTAAACCGTATTAAAAACAGAATATATTCGTATGAATCGAATTATGCGTCTGGAAATGAACGGTCGGAAGTAATGTATAATAAAAACCTTTTAAATCTGCGTCATCTTCAAAATTGCACATAAATGCGCAATCAATATTGGAAAGCATGATTGACTCAATTCATAAAGTGTTAATAATATATTTATCAAGGAAGTTACAATGACACAGAAATAACCTATGCTTCCAACATCGAACACGTTATTTTGACATTTCCGAAGTTACTTGCCAGGTGTCGTATAAATTCATAAGGATTTTACATGTAATTCAAAGATTCCCTACTTTTATTTTACAGTGCTAAATATGTCACTTGTCCAGTTCATTTAAATAAAGAAATTACGTTCAAATTTGAATGGTAAGTAAGATGAAAAGATTGACATTGTCATTTACTGATAATAGTAAATGACAGGAACATTAAACATCATGGGTATTAAGGAAATTATTATTACAATAATGGCAGCTTCCATTTGATCATTGTTCGATATGACGTTTGACGTTTCGAAAGTGGGTGTCAATAAGTAATTTATATGTTTCTCATACAATTAATCGCCATCGACGAGGCGTAAGGTGGCATATCTGCCAACTGGATAAAATGGCTGAAGCACTAGTTGATGATGATATTTTGGAAGGATTCTTGTGTCCAATCTGCAAGGCCGACCTCAAATCACCCAATCAACTCGCCTCTCATTTCGAATCACTTCACCAGGAAGATCAGGATGTATTAACCTCATTGAAGGCGATTTTCGGTAAAGCCAAGAAGATACTTAACTTGGATGAATCTGATTTGAAGGAAACATTTGATAACGCTTTGAAATTCACTCCAGCGGTCAGACGCGAATTTTATGAGCTTCAGGAAATAGGACAGTCAAGGAGTATTTCGGAGTACTATAAAGCTGTAAGATCGGCAAAACTGGAACGATATGCCGCGGAAACTAATAAATTACTGATCAGATTGGATAAACTCGTTGCTAATATGCCAACAGATCAAAGCCAAAGAAAGCAACATGAACAAGATGTATGTATTACTTCCTTATAAATCATGAAACTTATTTTTGGCTGTATTCTAGCTGAGTGACACTTCTTAGTTTAGTCACAGAAGTTTTCAAAAATACATGATTAAGTTAGTAGCACGTTGGAACCGCTATTCACACATTCACACATACAATAATATGACGTTTTAACGGTGAATGTTTATGACGCAGATTTCATGATTACCGACTGGTTGCGCCAAGACTGCGTCGATTTTTGGAATGCTCACTACTGTGCAAACAGGATAAACGATGAATATTTTATCATTAATAATATGCCCTCTGTTCCATTAGTTACATTAATGCCACATTGTCTGAAAAGACTTCATATTTTTCCGACCAGTAAATGCAGGAATAATTAAAAAATATGAAAAAATTTCATACTCAATACTACACTAAAACAGGTTGACATGATAAATAAATGACGACCTTATTGTTAATGCAAACAAAAAAACAATATGACCTTTGTTGTTGCTGCCTTAATTGTTAAACTTAATCTGGTTTTTTGAAAAGTTTTGTGACTCACTTAAAAAGTACCACTCAGCTAGAAAATAACCTTTTTTTCTTTTTCCTCTACATGGGCATAAAAACCTTGAATATATTATAGTTATTGAGGAAATTGTACTTAAACCATGAGCAAGTGCAAATAATAAAAAATATATTAGAACCACTGTTGAAAACAGCAAAGTCACCTTTCGCAGGTATGTTATAATATATGATTTGAAATTAATTTACAAGTGTAGCAAGTATTTAGAAAAATATAGACTGTTTGGCTGCCATCAAATTACCAAATAACATCATTATTATAATGCTACAATTCTAGAGATGATTAGGCTTTCCACCATAGTCCTCTACTCGCCTCGAATGCGTGCATTGTAACTCCAGCTATTTTCAAGAAGAACTTACAGATACCTTTCCACTTTATGCAGTTATCATAGTTGTAGTCTATCTGCATCTTGTTTTCCCTCAGGCCTAAAGGTTGTTAGGATCTTCAAGTTTTGAATCCATCATGTTTTCTCCGTCATATAGATTTTACAGCCTCTTGGATATAATGACTATGTATGACCAAATATCTTTGTCATAAATTGGACAAAATTGTTTTTTGAAAATTTTTGCCGACTATATCACTTTCAATTTCATTTTTAATTCCATTATGTATCGATTTATTGATGGAAACAATAATTTCTCATAATAAATAATGTTTGTTTACAGATTGTACCTTGGTTAGATGGTGCTTGGGTAAAGCTTTGTCCTGGATGTGCTAAACCATTTAATATTGCACGGCGTCAACATCATTGTCGCCTCTGTGGTTCTATACTTTGCCATGAATGCTCACAATTCTTTGATATCAATATTGCTAGTGAGGATATAAATTAATTAATATTTTATATATCACAATCAGTTTCTAAAATACACTGTACATTGCAATTTACATATTATACTTTTTAAAAAATCAACATGCCAAAATGATAATACATACAATTCTATTATTACACGAATTTGATTGACATTTGACATTAATTGTAAACCATTCACTCAAATCTTATAGAAAATAACTTGGACGGCAGTGTTCCACGAGCAAATGTGAAATTTGTGATGATATTGTATTTGTTGAGATTTGTTTATTTTATTTTAGAGTGTATGATCGACCCATCCAAAGATATAAATCTTCTTCCCGCTAACCATGACAATTCAAAAACAGGGCTTCGCCTTTGTGAACATTGCTACAATCTTATTGAACTTAGGAAGCAGTTACAAGACAGTCGTAACTCTAAAACAATACTCGTCACTGGCTATGAACAAATGAGGAGTTTAATGGAGCAAGCATTGCCTGCTGCTGCCATGTATGCCAAAGTAAGCATTCATATAATATATTGTTGTTCTGATTAATATTACTTACTGTCATCCTAATCAGAATGCTCTTAGTATATTGAAAAAATAACACAAGATTTTTTGTATGTACATATTTTATATTTCAATTTAAACAGGTGTCGGATTGTCATTCATAAATTATTGAAACATACTTATTTTTATAGATAATTTTGAACTTTTACTTGTGATCGGTATTGACAGACTTGTAAATGAAATATGTGGCATATGCTTAACATAAGGGGCGGGTATAGAAAAAGAATATGTGAAATATAGTGCAGAATTTTTTTAGCATGTCTGCTTCAAAGGTGGAGCACAATTGGGCAAGAGAATAAATAGTAGAAACGAGAGGATTAGAATTTTGATCTTACGGAATTATACTCATTTATCAACTATTATAATATTATATTTCAACTTTGTTTGTTAATATTCTATCGTATTGTGCAAGCTTAAAAGTTGGAAACTTGGTTGTTATTACATGTTTTTATTCTAAGTATGAATGTTTTTACTTTAATTTCAGATGTGTTCAAGCTTAATCGAAGGGGAAACAACATATCATTTATCTGATGCAAATGTTCTTAAGTCAAGAATCGCTAGATATGCGGAAGGTATAGACAGCTTAAGTAAACAAATTGCTGCTCTGCAAATTGCGCAAGCTGGGAGTAGGACTAACAAATTGCAAATAACAATTCGTCAAGCGGCCATACATTTTATAAGGGTAAAAATAAGATTTATAGTTTGCTCAAATAATGAGAATATGCAGATAACTTTCAGATTAAGAATTTTTGATTTACAAACATTCTCCTTAAAATGGGTCTTAACTAACCATTCACAATTTATATTTCACAAGCTCTAACATTACAACTGTATTATAAGCATTGTGAATAAAACATTATAATGAACATCTTGAAACACAAACCATTTGTAAACTAAGAATTACCTGTATATTGTTACCTCAAATAATATATAATTAATATTTTCGACTATATGGAAGTTTACCAGTTTTAAATAATTCAGAATTTCAAATAATATATGTTAAATTTATTTCAAATTTTCATTAATTTTAATAGAACGACCTATTATCAGTGGCAACTTTACCAACTGAGGCAGAAATTATGGAAGTAAGACGAATAAAGCGTGAGAATGCAGAGAAACGTATTGAACAGGAGAGGAGGCAGATGCAGCTAAAACTAGCCCAGAGACAAGCTTCCGAAGAGCAGTCATCATCACGGAGAGGACGGCGGCAAGAAGATGAAGGACAGACCGTACGTTTATTATCAGAAAATACATTCTCACTGTGTTATTTAATTTAAAAAAAAACGGAACAGGCTATAGTGATGAATTAATATTTTATTTCTTATAACAATGTAAAGAAATATTGGTTAAAACATAATGATATTGTAATAACGCCCATTATTAGTATTATTCTACGTTATTTTTTTGATCATTTTTCAAATATTTTAAATTTTATTTTTGTGCTTGTCAATTATTTACTGTTTTCTTTTTTTAATTAATTCAACATAGATGAGTGATTAAGTAAAACATTGACAGCGAGGCAGAATGCAAGTTATGCGATGTGTTGCAATATATTCAGAATCGTGTATTTCAAATGTTAACTTTTGCAAGATTCATATTGTGCAAACTTTAGAAGATCTGATGTTCAGATATGTACGTCAAATATAGGAGTAATCTTGTGGTATATTCATGCCTGACTTAAAATAAAATTATAAAATTTAGTGATATGTCATATTCATCTCACTAGTTTTTTCAGATTGTTCAAAATGATTCCCTTCTTAGCGATGGTCTGGACAATCCACTCGTGGAGCAAATGAATATTATTAGAAGTTACATAAAACAAGCCCGCGAGGAACTTCGATTCGAAGAGGTATTATTTTATATATAATAGAATACTATAATATACATGTATGTGAATTATTTTGAATAATTATAAAGATGATGTACTTATTTTGAAATCTACTTTTACCTTTGAATTCTAAGTAAGTTTTGTATGTTTTCAGGTTGCCATTCTAGAAACAAATCTCAAAGAGCTGAAGCAAGAATATTATATCCAAACTACATCCAAGTCAACTTTGTAAAATTGTTTTATTTTAATTGTGTTTAATTTCTTATTAAAATATATTTATTGATGCTTTAAAAAGAGTTTGTCATTTTCTAATTCTAATATGATATCATTTCAAAGCAGACATTTGATTAGCCATCCAATAAAATAGACAACAGATATCTAAAACCTCTCTATCATGGTTTAGTATAGGGATTTAGATTTGGAAATGAGATTGTCAGATGCATCAATCCATTATATTGTATTTAGTAAAAATATGCAGATTTATTACTATTTCTACTTCGAGGAAAGACATGAATCTTGACGTGTATATATCATAAGAGAAGATTTAAGCCAGCTGGTCGATCACTTGGATGCATGCTTTATACCCAAACATATGAAAATAACATGTATTGTGGGGATCAGAAACATTCCTTATTATAAAATTCGAAGATGCTTATTTTATTTAGTACAGCTTGCCAACTTTTTTCATTTTCATTAACAAATCTGGTTTTATAGTGAGTGCTTTTCTTAAGGATTCTTCTAAAAGATATGGTTGATGGTAAGAATTAGCTGATAAACTTACCAAAGTATAAATGTGAACACCTCCACTAACATCTGCAATGATAAGGTTTTTGCCAGTGCGTGTAAATTGTATAGTTGTCAGCTTTTTCAAATCTGATGGTAAATTAATTTCCAACACTAGCATATCTATTTTTTGTTGCAAATCCCACAAGAACACCTTTGTTCCACTTATTGCAGCAATAATTGTTGAATGTGTCGGGCAAAATACAGCAGATTCTACAGGGTCCATAGTAGTAGTTAGTACAATCAGTGGTTCGGAAATATCTTCTATCCAAACTTTCACGGTCCAATCAGCTCCGCAGGTGATAAAAACCTTTGGACAAAAGTGTGAAAACTGCATGCCGTATACTGGACCATCGTGGGCATAAATAACACTAATATGTTGATTTAAATAATTTGTAGAGCACTTGTAAATGCATCCGTCGGCTGTGCCGATAAAATAAATATCTCTTAACAGTGGATGATGACAAAACAAAAGACATGGAGGATGTATTAATATCGGAATTTCATTTGTTTTGCAATAATAATCTTCATTACTGTCTGAAATATTATCTTCGATTCGAGTGATTCTCATCATTGGAGCGCACACAAGATCTTTTGTTTTAGTTTGCATGAATCGACTGACCCGACCATCCTGCCCGACAGTGATGACTTGTTCGGAAGCCACATTTAAATCTTCTCCATAACGCCATAATGTATGCCATATTGGCTCGTATGAAGGGGATGTTTTTCTGCTGCTCTGAGTCAAAATTTTTTTTTCATTTACTGTTACATCCATAATAAGGACAGTCCCATTATAAAATCCGACGGCTAAAAAATTAGGATTGCCCTGCGAAAACGCCATGCTTGTTATAGGAGTTTCAAAGTGGTAAGCTCTCTCTGGTTGTGTTGGATTTTTTATACTCCACATGCAGACTAATCCATCCTTTTTATCTGAATATCTAAATTTACCATAACCGACTGCTATGATGTCATTATTGAAAGTGTTACTGCAAACTGCTGTTACCGCTCGGTTTATTGTCTCATCGGTACTGAAGGTCCAAAGTAATTCCAACTGACATTTACTTTCACTTCTTGCTGCTTCTATAATACCTTTGTACAGCTCTTGCTGTTTTTTAAAAACATTATTCGCTAACACTCTTTCCATGACAATAATTGAATCGAGAAACCTGAGATTA
Source organism: Rhyacophila evoluta (assembly GCA_022683975.1). Classification (NCBI taxonomy): domain Eukaryota; kingdom Metazoa; phylum Arthropoda; class Insecta; order Trichoptera; family Rhyacophilidae; genus Rhyacophila; species Rhyacophila evoluta. The sequence continues at coordinate 11,768 of JAGVSQ010004583.1, read as the reverse complement.
TGCATCAAATTAAAATCCTCTTTAACTGTAGGTTCGTTTTCGTTGGTACCACATTTGTTCATTTTGATGTTTGTTATGTTATTAAAATTTTTATTAGCTGTTTGGATTTCATTGATTGGCTTAAACGAATCATACATATCCCAAGCAGATGCGAAAGCATAATCATTTTTGTTAACTATTCTCGGAGCCAAAGTATGTCTTGTTTTTAATATGCATTCATTCGTTTGAGCCTCTGTGGATACAGTTTTTCGATTGCGCCCTTTACCAACTGTTATATATTCATATTTTTCGTTTTCCTTTTCAGTGGTATGTCCTTCATCAGTTCCTTTAGTTACTGTAACACTCGGCATTTCAAACAAAAACGCTGTGTCTGTTTCCTCCAAGCAAATGGTGATTTCTTCCGGGAAGGCCATCTTAAGATTAGTCACTGGTAAATAAAGTCCTGATGGTGGTGCTATGCTGATTTCATCTTCTTCTATAATGCCAATATTTGTTTCCAAGTAGTTAGGTATTACATCAATGCTGAGTGGAATTCGGGTAGATACTTTTGTTGCGGACTGCCAACTGAATCTTTCAGACACTCTCGATATTATACTGAGCCGCCTTTTTTTGTAATCGTGGCTCAAATCAGCAAACAGAGGTTCCTGAACACTGCCAATATTTTTGTATTCGACACTATGTAATCTTAATGGAGTAACATCATCAAGCTCATAGATAACATGAACATTTTGATTGTTCACATTTCCATATGGGTGTATTTTGTTGACAACACTCTTTTCTGGGATTGTCTGTAAGGTAATTTCTTTCTTTTTCTTTTTATTTTGCAGATGCAGTTTCGGGATACCTGTAATATTCATCATTTTCAAAAATAACTATATTTTTAACAAAGCATGAGATCTTACGCTCAGATAACAAGTATAACAAAATGTTTTTATTCTAATTTTGAATTTTCTTGTCTTATTATTTTTTTGATGACATCCTTTATGGCCATAAAATTATTGATTTTTAACTAAAATCAAACTATTAACATTATTTCTATTTCTACAGCTTTGGAATTTTATTTTACAGTAATAACAGCAGTAGGAAAATTTGCTTTCACCAGCCACCATTTCTTCACATTCATTATTATTCTATCAACCGTGGGACACAGTAGCATAGCTACAAATTCAGCGTCTTGGAGCAAGTAAAATCGTTGCGCCCCCTTAAGTTTCTCGTATTATTTTTTTAGCTCTTACGCTACTTTCAAATTTTTACTTCCTTCCAGATATTGTGGTTTCTCATTTTTTAGGTCTCGCACTAACTATACTTGCGCTCCGCTTGATTCGTGCGCATGGAGCAGCCAGCTCAACTTTTCCTCGGTAGCTACGCTACGCGTGGCATATCGAACGCGAAGCGCGGGCAACAAGTATTTCGTAATATCCTCATGTATTATCAAAACTGTAAATATACTCACTTATCCACCGGAAAACTGATAATTCAGTGTTGTAAAATATTTTCACATCAACCCTAGGTAAATGGTATTCATGAAACATCAAACGTAAGAAAGAACAAAATGGCACTTGACAATCAAGGTGTCGTTACATTTACTCAAAATCGATTATCAAATTCAAAGGGTCATAAATATTCATATTAGTTGCCGTGGGAGGGTTTCTATGGAAACAATTTTTTTTGACAAAGTCCAATGCATAGAATTCTGTTATCGGAATAAATTCGATGTTTCCGCTATATCGAGCAAAAAGCTTATTTGTATGGCCAACGTTACACTAATCAAACAAATAAACGAACCATACCGCATTGCAATTAATCCATAACTGCAACGAATTTTATATTTTATTTTCAGGTATCATTGTATGATTTACATTTTATTACAATAATATGTGTATCACGTATCCGCTCACTGAGAGTTTCATAAAAAACTATAAGGATTGGAGCAGGATTTTTCTCTTACTTTAGAATCAATATATTTAAACTAAAAAAAAACAAATGACACAACAAAGCGTCATATCTACACGGTTATCACTTTGTTCAAACATGCTACAAGCCGTCTAAAATGTATTCGTATTTATATAAAATTATTGTGGGCTGTAGTCGCTGTAATTGTGAACGATTGCGTGTTTTTTCTGCAGTGTAGCCGTTTATACATTAGGTTCTTCGATGTTTTAAAAAATCGTATTCTAGCGATTCAATTGCTTTTCATATGCGAACTCGAATAAGGAACACACAAGAAGAAACAAATGAAAATTGTTTCTTTATTAATTATATTAGTTTCGGTTGTCACCTAAAAAGTGATCAGAATCAGAATTTTATTGATATTTTTATACTATATAAAATACAATTATATACAAAACAGTCGGGTAAAAAATGATCCGTTACAACTATGCAATGGAAGACGTAAGAAGAGAGTAATAATCCACAGTGTAATGAAGATAAGATAATAATAATATTATTATTTTAATGAGTTTGTAAATGGCGGCGTTATGCACTTATTCACATCATATTCTACCAGCGCGTGGCTCTCAACCTTTCCAACAAAATATTCACAATTTGACAAAATTTTACAAAACGATGCGATTATAAATAATTTAAATAAAGCATACTATGACATATTACATCATATTAACTCCCATATGTTTTTTCACGTAATTATAACATATTAGTTCTAATTATAATAGATACACATGAATAGAAATTTTCATATTTTTACTTTGACTTTACGAAATGATGCCATCACATTATATTCGAAATATCATAAATAATAAAAAGTATGTAATAATAAATATATTTCTCGTTTCTATTCGTTGCTTTGTTTGACTTATTGACCCTTAATTCTTCGCGACTATAAACAAGACCAAGTATAATCGTCTGTTATATTATATATCATACAATACCCACATTATCGTAATTGCGAGTATATCAATAGTAGGTGAATTAGAATTGAATGTATAATATGTTGATTAAATCATCCTGCATTGGCGGTAATTTGATGTTGCTAGTATGTAATATAAGTAATCATAGAGATACTTAATGGAATTAGAATTTATATGGCCACTGTAATATTCAACAATCGTATGTTTTACCGTCCTAAATAATCTTGTCCGCTGAAATGATTACAAAGATAAATTGCAAAAGAGAAACGTCGGATTTCAGTAGCAATATATACGATAATCGTTTCATTTTTAAGCAATTCAATGAAACCTTTGAAAGTGAAAATACGTGTCCCGGTGTACCTTTCATATTTTGATTTTACAGCATACTCTACGTCGTTATACTGTATGTTTTACGTTTGAGGTAATTCGTCGACCCCTGTCTTGGGCATATTGCATTCGCGGCAAACAAAGCGTGTCCCTAAACAATATGGCTCGCTGCATTGAAGTTCATGGAGCGTGATTCCGTTTACCATGCAGAAGGTTTGCGGTGCTTTACCGGCAGAATCGGCTGTCCGCCGGCGTCGGTTGCGCACAAGACACTCTTCCTCATTCGCAACTCTTCGACTTTGCCGCAATGCTGGCGAGAGCTCTTCGGATGGTACGAGGATCAGGTGAGTTTATATCTATTCTAATTTATGTTTCACTTGAACGGTTTCATTCTTTAATGTCCCCAGCTTTGAGTATCACCAGTTTTTTTTATGAAAGGGGATTTTAAAGCTCTTGTGTTTGTGAACATTATTTTAAATATGATAATAACAGAATTTTAAGTGTCTAAATTTTCACTATACGCCACATATGATAATGATAAAAATCTTATATAGTAACATTGTTTTTCACATCGAAATTTCAAAACAAATTATCGAGTTTCACGTACATTTTTTACTTACAACCGGGTTTTAAATTTCAGCATGATTTTAGAAGCAAATCTAGCTTGATAGTTTTGAAATACGGAGCCGGTAAAAATATAATAAAATAATTACAATCCTTCAAGTCAACAATAATTATTTTTATTTGGCACAATAATAAAAGAAAATTCGGGTAATTTATTTTGTATCACATATTGAAGACCGCAGCTTCGCTAGACAGCCATATCACGATTCTCGCATAACTCCGAATCAGATCCATCGTCGATTTTTCGGTCCATCCGAGAGAAGAGAACGCGTCAATGAGTAAAAAAGCCTAAAAAACCACGCAAGCGGTCAAAATATGGCCGGATTTATGTATATACGTATGATCTCACGATTATGGTTTTTAGATACACCCACTTCTGGGGTCCGGTCGTGAGAAAATGACGGGGGGTTACTGAAGATCGTTATTCAACAATAACGGTGTCCAGAGACGAATCTAGGATGCACGCACTAGGCTGCCGTGATCCTAACAATAGCCCTTCATTGTGCACAACAAATCACGTAATATAATCAATTCACCTTAAATTTTAAATTTGTTTATATTTTTACTTAGTTGAAATCAATGTTTAATAAAAAAATCTGATAATAAAGAGAAGAATAAGTAAAATAAAACTTAAATTATTTATTGGCGATAATCACTTGATAACATTGTATTTAAAAGATTTACATGTGAAATATATACCTGAATATATATTATTACAAAAAAAAGATATTCCTTGGAATGAACTGAAAAAGAGTCGTTGGGTTGCGGTATTTACTTTGAGAGATTGTGAATTATTATAAGGATGCTGGATTTTTTATTGGCATTATCATTTTTTAATTCCATTGTGCCTTCTTTCCTTCGATTTATCTTTGAGTATCGATTAAACGTAAATTATTCATAAAAATATTACTCTACTATCTCTTAACAGACTGTAAATTTAAAACCCTTGTAATATTGACATGTTATTTATGTCAATTTAGTAAATGTTTTAGATTCATTTTCATACATTGAATAACTATACAACGATATTATATCGTTGTTCGTGATGATAGTTAAATGCTACCAACGATCGTGCTGCTTTTTTATAAGCTTTTATTTAGTTCTGCTTTCAATGTTTTAACATCACGCGCGATAAAAAAGTACAATGATTTTTACCATATAAATGGTAGTATTTCTCGCACATATTTTGAAATACTATAAAACAGTCTTAGTAGTCATAATGCACATTGGCAACGGGCAATTTTTCGATCCACTGTGTTAAAATTCACCGTACATAATAAATTATATTATAAATCTATTTAAATAATGTTTTGACACGAAATTTGCCAATGTAACGAACGCACTGCAATGTATTCCAATACCAAATTTTACTTTCAGATTCGATTTGAGTACTATCGCTTTTTTATCATTAGAAATAATACTTTACATGCTTGGTCATACGGCTCTGTTAGCGGCCTCTACTTCCAAAGGTACACTCATTATAACCCCGAGCATATTTTTTCCTCGGTTTTTATCTTAAATGCTCGAAAGTTTCACAAATTATCGTGTGTGGTGTTCGTTGCGTTTGCCTCGCAAAAAGTGCCTATGCCGGTCATTTTTAATATTATTCTTTGCGATTTGAGAAACCTGCTTTAATACTATTCGGTTCTCGGGTCGATTATAAAAAATAATTTATTATTATTTACCTTCAATACATTGCCAGTTGTAATATAAACGCGCTAATTATTGTTGCTGCATTTTATTGAATCATTATTTTTAATTGCTCGATGAAACGCTTAATATTATTGATGATAACGATTTTTTTAAATTAAACTGAAATACAGTACTGCCTCGATTTTCTGACCTAAGCGGAACCGCAAATGGATTGGTCGATGGAAAATTGCGAAAAATAAATTAAACTACAGTTTTTATATGGCGGAATAACATGTGAAAATATCACTTATTGTAGCCAGATGGATTTCTGAACCGCCTAGAGAGGAGTGTGGGTTCGAGTTCCATAACGATATAAAGAAATCAGCATATTTTTAATATGCATGGAGACGTACGACTTGAACTTCTAATAGGTTAACCAATTGGTTGACAACCGGTCGTCATGAAAATAATTTCTTTACATAAATATTTATATAGCGGAAATTCTTAAATGTGTTTTCTATATTATATCTTGCAGTGGAATTGGCAAACATTACACTAGTCAATACTAACGCAAAATAAGCAGTGGCGTAGTTACTGAGAAACAGTTGAAGCAAGTTGCCCCAACTGCACGAATCAAAAGGGCCCAAGTATAGAGAACACAATATTTCGAAGGATGTGTAAATTTTAAAATAGCATGAGACCTACAAATTCAGAAATTATAGAGGGCCCAACAGTTTTACTTGCCTCAGGGCGCTGAATTTCTAGCTACGCCACTGAATACCAGAAGACTCTGTTTTACATGTGTGATCGATGCGAGGGATGTTTTTTAATTCACACCATATTGATTTATGCTTACTACTAACATTTTAGGCTAAACCGTTTTTTTATTGACAGTGATAATTTCAATATTAATTTAAAGTGTCACATTTCATTTATCCTTTTCCATATTAATTTATGTTTGACACAGTTTATATTGTATAATATAAAACGTCAAATTATCAAAATTTTATGGTATGTATATGCAAGTGGATTAACAAATAAGTGTCCAAAAACTAATCTAATAAATACGTTTCAAGAAAAATTTAATCATTTTTACGCTCGTCCTTCATTTATATTTACAGTGCGCATTTTTATACCAAAACAGCTTTCATAAACTAGTTAAATAGTGATTCTTATTGCAAGAACTGTTGTTTGATTACATTTAAAAATATATATAATTAATTCACGAATATGGTCAAATATATATATTTAAAAAATATGCATTATAAAGAATGAGGAATTCGTAATCGTTGAATCATTGCAAGCTCTATAATTTTATAATAATAACAAATTTCGTGGAGTTTCACAATCTTGCTGGAGAATCTTTTTTCCCCATTTAAATCGATCACGCCTTACTATTGACCCACATACTGATTATCATGATTGTGTTTTAAAAATACTTCGTTTTTTTAAATATAAAATTACTTCTGGTATAATACAATTATTGGTAATTATTATAGCTGAGATTTGAATCGTTATTTGTACACAAATTTTCCATGTAGATATTATATTATTTTACTACATTGTGTATGATGAAATTATCATTTGTTATTAACTGCACGAAAATCAGGACAATCTAATAAAATATTAATATATTTAACCTCCCAATGTAAATAGGTGTATTATAGCGAAAATAATCAAAATCTTCCTTAATGTTGGACCACGAATATCACAAGCTTGTATATAATATAATATTATATCATTTTAACATATTTTATTTTAACATGTTCAATACCCACTAGCGTAGGATTTAGTGTAATATAGATAGATGGTGGGATTTTTTTTAGCATTTTCGCTCCAAAAGTGGAGCATATGGATGTCCACAATGTGAAAACATGCCTAGGTTATTTTTCACAATAATTGATTTTCAGATAATTTCTTAAACTAATGGGTAACCTAATAAAATCTGGCAAAACATTTTATTTTCACCAACACATCGCCATTATCACATTTTACAGAAATTATTTTCATCGACAGACATCATGTATGAAGAATATAAATTGAAATAATGAAAAAAACCAAGTAGATAAAAATAGAGAGTTTAAGAAATAAGTGCCAAGTGAGTTAAATACTTTGTGACATGAAAATAATTATAAAACGAATAATGGCAAGAAACGATGCTTGATAATGAAAATATATATCAAAATAACATTTTCAACAAAATATAGTTTATGTTTTTAAAAGTTCCTAGGTGTCAGTTTAGCAGTGTGAGACGCAATAAATAGTACAGCAAAATCGATGAAATATTAGCAATGTCGGAACTTTTCTTAATAATACGACGCCCGTCAATAATTATTGATGCCAAGCCAGAGTAAAACATTTTTTGTTACATTATAAAGGTGCAGTTTAAACATGTATATTTGTATTTGTCATAGATGAAGAGAACCGAAATCTATTGTAATTATTACCTGCCATTTCCATATTGATTTGTTTTATTTTCTGTAACCGGCGCCAAATAAATCAACCCTTTCATATCCGCACGCACTGTTATTAGCATATTAGACGGGTATCATTCAAGCGATTATTAAGCGAACCCGCCGCGAATCATTATGATTGTTTGACGGGCCGTCGTCGTGAAGACACACTTGTCTTAATTAATATAGCAAGAGCCATGATCTTGCGGTGGAATCCATATCTGATGTTAGAGGCCAAAGGTTGTGGCGAAGGAAAATATTGGTACCGCCCATCCTAATTGCCGGGCGGCGAGCGTCCGAGTACCGCAGGCTTCATAATATGCTCGCCGCTGCGTTTGCTAGCATCAACTCCGAGTTTTCAACATCAATTAGAACTGGTAAGGCTGATCGAGTCACGCCGCAAACAAAACTTCATATTGTGAGAAAGCACCTGGTTAATTTGAGATCTTAGAAGTGTCATCTTACCGTATGACACTGCTCTCTTACTCCGTAAGGGCAATGGACCTCATACACAACAGTAAGCTGACCAGGATTTTGGAAGACGTCTGTCAAATAATTCTTAACATTAAATACTATAAATCGTATGCCCGCATGGTGGATATTAAATAATTAACGCTAACCTCTATGCTATCGGAGAGACAATCAGTACTACCAACGTATTTTTGTACATTAGCTGGTTGAACAGACTGCCCCAATACTGCTTATTTCTAGTTGTCCTTCAATGAGCACTAACTAACTCGTCAGTCAATGTCTTATGTATAAGTTGTAATATGTATGTATTGGAGTGATGAACAAGTTGACTAGTTCTATACATATGGCAAAAATATGTAAAATATGAATGATATGAGTATAGTTTATATCCCAAAATTACCTTCAACAAAGTAACCCAAGCTGTTAATTATAACCGCTTACGTATTAACGTAATTACTGTTAGCTTACAGAAAATCTTTGTTTCAGACCTTTACTTTATACACTACTATGCCCGTTTTCTTTATTTGTAAAGTTTCTTCAGACTTCGATTAATATAGATTTGCATTTGAAATCATTTTCATTTCTAAACATTTCTCACGGATAGTGCCGCGTGCAACCGGCAAAGGACGGTTCGTGATGTTTCCACCCCCTCGTTATGGATCCAACCGAATACTGGGAATACACCTTTCCTGGCATACACACACACACACACACCTCAAATTTCAGTGGCTTCCCGTTGAGGTGCTTAGAAATTTCATTGAACGCGACAAGCCAGCAGGGCTTTACCTTCCAATATAAAATCTCTCCATCCATCTCTAGAATTTTCCACTGTGAAACTTCAAGCAAATGATAGTCATTCATAACTTCATTCTATCAGCGTTTTTTCGCCCACCTCTTTTCTTATATATTACTGTATTGCTGAATATGATTTTATTCGATAGCTCATTTTAAGACATGGATGCATATGACCTATCCAAAGCAGTCTCTAAAACGTAGCCTTACCATCTTCATGCAAATTTTAGAACGTATTATATATCAAACTGTTCTCTACTTTCTTTGAGCTGTCATTTTTGTTAAATTACTTGCGTCGTAAATATTGTAACATTTATACAAATAAACCATCCATATTTACACCGAAAGTGGAGCATATGGATTACCACTTAGTATTATATCTATGAATTTAAAAAAGTACTCATTCAACTGGACGAACCTGGAAACTCAGCCACCAAAGCGTGCGCACTTACCAATCGGTCACCGGAATTAAATCAACGAATATAATAATTCACCGTTGAGACGATTTCGTTTTTTTATTAATTTATATTTCTTCATATCCTTATATATCACAACCTAAAATCTGATTGCAAATAGAAACCTTCAATGTACCATGTCTTATTTTTTTAGGTTTTAATAGCTCAATGACGAATTACAAAAAACTATGGTAATAATTTAACCTGAATTTTAATATTATGTAGGAGATGAAAAAGCTATACAGTAATCGAATGGATATAATTATAATTAGTTTTCATTTTTAAAAATCCCGACCCGAGTAGTGTGCCGCCACTGCACGTTCTACGTCGATTATCTAAATTCATATGTGTACATTGACGTAACGACTGAGTTACTGATATTTTAGCAAAATATTCCCACGAATTATTACTTCAGCATTTGAGAAGTCCGATTTTCCTCTCGATCTGCTTTCTTCTTATTTATTATTCAAATTGAAAAACATATGTTCTACATTGTCACTAACTATTGCGTGTCTTTTTAATAATGCACCGTGAAAAAATGCCGATCTTGGAATACATATCAATCACAAACCTGATTTATAAATTGTTCAAAATGTTTATTTAATGACTAACGCAATTGGTTGGCAACACCTCATGAACAACTTTTTTCCAAAACACATTTTCTCACTATGGAGATTTTTATGTTCCTCATTTATCAGTGATTCTTTAATTCTTCTCTATTCTTGTACAATGTATAATTCTTAAGTTTAATGTCAGTAACAATCCACAAGTTTATGAAAAAGATACAAAACATTTTGTATGTAACTGTGCGCTTTACAGTTCCAGCGGGGTGGTGTTTGACTGTTGTGCGTATGTGCACATAGGAAGCTGCACGCAAGGCTGCGAGGGAAAGTCTCTCTCGCAGTGCTAACTACGGCGTGCTGGTGGAAGGTTATTTTTTTACTCCGCGTGTATTGCGATTAAAAACCATGTGCCATATTCTTGAATGCCTTAAAATGTAGAATTAGATTATTATCCTGCTTCCAGCTATTCTATTTGATTCTTTTAAATTTTTATCAAATTTCTAAATAAAAAAAATCTTTTTATACATATTAGTTTCCTTAGGCTAAATAAATATGAAGCACCATCCTCACTAATCTTAGCTACGAGCCGTCACTGTACATATTTATAATTGGTTCTATTTTAAGTTGAGTTTAGTTAAGTTACAATGAGTTAAGATAAATAGTTTGCCTTTACGGTGCGTGTTTTATTTATTTCGTCAAATTCGTTAAATAATCAAATTTTATTAACACCATCAGTCTTTTTCAATTCACTGCTGGAAGATGGCTTTTCTAACATCTATCCAGCGACATGCATATTTATTTATTTCATCTCTTGTATACCAACGATTTATATAAATTAAAATTAAAATACATGTATCTGCTGTCTTGTTATTAATTCAATAGTGGTAGTTTAAATTAAATAGAACTGATTCCGTAGACATAAAAACAAAAATTATTGCCACATTGATGGCTAATGTTATCAGAAGAATATAATGAAAATCCATTTAAATATACAGGGTTAAATTAGCAGTTAGCTGTTAGCAACAGTGTGTAATGCATTCTTTCAATACCGTACGAATCGAACTGAATTGAATTTTAAATTATTTGGAACAATATTTTTTGGGTTTTTAAAAAATATACAAATTCTCTTTTAAACGGGTTTCGATTAACCGTTTATGGTCATCGCAGCATGACATACGCGTGCTTCGTTAATACCAATCTTTTGCCGGTAAAATAAATTATTTCAAGAAGGCGGGTATAAAGGTGAACAATAAATCACATCGGTAAAGAGATATACGATTCGATAAAATGTTCAGCGAAAGAAATTTTCGCATTTAAGTCTACGTACCTACGTATTTGTTTCCCGAAGTAGTCGTGTGCTTTCGCGAGACAGATGGGGAAATTAAAAGTAGGTTGCAGGTTGCTACAACGGAATCTTACAAAATCAAATCCGCCTCGATCTTGAATATCATCACTTAAAAGAACGGAACAGAAAAAGGAACCCCGAGATTTGTAATATATGGAGTTATAATCAAATTTGAATTTTGATATGAAATAATTAATATTTTTGACTGATGGTGCTTGATGGAAATTGATTTTAAATTC
>JAGVSQ010004582.1:0-19128 GCA_022683975.1 Rhyacophila evoluta | reverse complement strand
TAAGCCAAACCTGATTTTTTATTTTCTTTCCTGAGGCCATCTATTCATATTTACAGTGTCATACTACGAATTTCCTTGTAGCTGCACAAATCTGGCAAGTAATGAAGGGACGAAATAACTCGCAGTAGGCGTCCTAGGCAAGTAAACAATCTACGAGATATCTCATAGTTGGCAGTCAATGTGTTGATTGGCAAATGACAAATTTTCCATAAAAAATGAAAGAATAAAAGATTTTTATTTACCGAGATATCAAGATGAGATTTGCAACATTGTTCTCGACGAGCGAATCACAATGAAGCCAGAAATTGTAGAGCTCGGTCGACCCTGGGCAGACTTAAGGGCGATTGTTTTTTCCATATATTTTGTAAAAGATATGCAGAATCTATTGTCTATTAATCATGTCTACATTTTCGATAAACCCTCAGTTAGAAGTTTCTCAAGTTTCTCTCATTAAAATAATTATTGATATTATCAAAGATTCTTCTTTATCTACAGCAACTTAGTGCTGATGCAGATGTGGTAAATACTATGATAAATCGAAATTTGATTGAATTTCGGCACACACTTTCATATTTAGTCATAATTATTAATATTGTATTTTATGTACTGTTAAGACCTTTCAGAAGCATTCTACTTCCAGCAGTTCCATAACAAACTGAACTTAGCTGACATCTGATTTAAGGAAATTCTTCTTAGACAATCGTTTGAGAGATATAAACATTATTTTTCACCGTTTAGTACTTTCTCAAATCTATTAAAAGCTTTTTTTTATTGTATATTTTTTTATTCATCAAGATATCGAGATGAGATTTGCAACGAAGCCGGAATTTTTTTAGATTGGTTGACCCTAGGCAGACTTAAGAGCGATTAATCGTTCCATATCTTTTTGTATGGAAGTATATAGGTGAAAATTAAAAACATTTAATCTTTCTTATCATGAATGATATTAGGATGCGGAAAACGCAGCAAATTCCACCTTGACTATCGAATGATCTAGAGACAACCATTTGCATACAAAGACTATTTCACAATTGTAATATTTACAGAAGAATTTCTTAGATGTCAGTAACTGTTTTATTCATTATCAATATCTTATAGATAACAATTAAGTTGACATTGCTGAAGAAGGTTCACATAAGAAAATAAGACCACCTCCCACGACTCAACAACAATCAATAGTAATATGTCAAAATTTCATCTACCAACTTGCTATATTACTCACAATACAGCAACAAAATATGAGTGAAATAAAACAATTTTATTAAAAAATGATATTTTATTGTTACACTATCATTAAAACCTATTTTTAAATTATTGTCACAAAAATGATACTAATAATACTTATTTTTATTTAATCTTAATTATTATTGGATATCATCTTCCGTTTTGGGAATGACTTGGCCCCTTAGCAGGCTGAAAAAAAAATACATTAGAATATCAGTAATCTTAGATAGACACATCAATGCAAATTAGGTAGTTAGGAAAGACATTACATGGTTGAAGATTAATTATATCATTATATATCAATGAAATGATAGTAAATAGAAGCTTGTTTCATGTTTTGTGTATCATATTTTTATAATGCTAAGGATGCCTTCTCTTTTGGCCAGTAATATTCGAGTACCCTGGGAAACGATCTAGGGGATGCATAGTGGATTTGAAAAAGTTCTAGCCTGTACTAGTGAGGAAGCGAAGTGATCATCAAATTACTTTGTATAAGAGACAAACGTTTTTCGAGAAGATTTATTTGTACATGGCAAGTGTATTTTTAAATATTTTGTATCTGTTTATTAAAGCCCTGAATGATGAATTTACATGAGGTGGGTTGAATTGTGTTATACACTAATAGATTAGGTGTGTTTTGACTTCAGTTAGTGATAAAAAAAAGTTTATTTCAAACTCAGTTGTTACTGAGAAGATAATTTAAATACCTCACCTGTGAAAAGTTCTTCTCACGGAGAAGCAGACTTGTAGAAAGAGAATTGATACAATTTACTTTTTCAGCTTGAAGAGATTTTGAATTAGTGATACTAATTTCACTTATCTTCTTGGCTCTCAGTGCTTGTCCTGCATTTTCCATTGTTTTAGGTGGCAGAAAACGCCATATCACAGGTGATATTAATTCAGGATCCAAACTGAAATGTTAAAAAAATCAATTATGTATCAAACACTTTCTCATTGTATAATAATTTAGTTTTGAATGATCATAGTTACGTCGATGAGTTTACTCTGTAGAAAATATAAATCGCCAAATTTTTCAACAATTCAAAATTTAAAAACTTTAAAAAATGATAAGTTCACTCTACGCTCGCAAAAGACTCCCCCATCATTTAATTGTCACTATTAACCATTGTCGAAGAGACCACTACAACATGGCAGAATCTTTGGATATAAATCAATCATATTGTTTCAAGATACCAATCACATCGTTTGGCAGTGTAATCTCTATGACACACATAGATTGGGCCTATTAAAAAGTTTATTCAGACTTAAGTTTCAACTACCTCTTTCAATGAAAGCTTTGTTACATTCTCCGTATATTGCTTCATGTATGCACGTTTTTTAATTTTTAAACAAATCTGAACTTAGATTTAAATGTTAATGTAAATTATATACTTTATTTTTTGTTAAAATATATCAACTGTTTAGCCGAAATAAACTTTTTATAAGATTTCAGCTGACTTAAAAAAAGTCATTAGTTGGAATGCGATTTTTATTTCGGTATGGTGTAATTTAATTTGATAGATTTCAAAAAAATAAGCTAAAAATTTACTCGAAGAAACCTGACTTACCTCGTAATCGGTTTAGCATTTGTAAAATATGAAACAACTATGCCAACTACGAGTGTTGTTATCAGTCCCAAAGGTGCAATCCAATGATATGATATTCGATAAAGTGGAAATACTGTGTCTGGATCCAGCGACTGGAAAAAAACAATTATTTATGACAATTTATGTTTATATTGTACAATTAAGACCAAATTTAACTTAAAAAATAATGGACAGAATATACAGCACATTTTACAAGATACCACTGTTTTGACTGAACTTTTGTTTCTTTTTCAGCTCACTTTGAAATTCTATATATTTATTTTAGTTACAAAAATAGTTTTAATACCAATTTTTTTTTTTTTTTCAATTTCCGTGAAATATTTGCTAAGAGACGACAATGAATTTATTATAAATAAAACTAACATAAATAGACTTTTTGTAATACGTACCACTGTAGGAGGTGGCCAAATATTAGTGCTATTAAACTCTGCAGTGCACTGAGCAAAAGATGGCGGTCTCCTGTCGGGTGGAATGAGTCCACTGGCTGATGCAGCTTGCGCCCCAATAGCTGCCCATCCACCAACCACAGCTCCACTTATAGCTCCTGCTAATGCACCTTTCGGACTTGCCCAGGGCCAGAGCATTCCCAATGAGAACATTCCAAATGTACTACTAGCGGCTATTGCAGATAATGATGTTGCCACCTATTGCAAAAATAAAAAATTATATTTACTTGGGTTCTACTCTCAGTCACACAGATTTCTTAATCTTTAATGTGGATTAAATTTGGATTGCGATTTGTATATTATCTTTGAATCATAATTTTAAGGCCAATTTTCATCAGACTCTCAAAGTAATACTATTAATCAGTCATTTGACACTATCTTTTGCATATATTCAGCAGAATTAACAGATGCTGCCATGCTATGTATGATAAATGGCGACATTAAATATCTAATATATTTTAAACTTCTACTGTTTTACAGTAATAAATCTAAACATCTCTCATTATAATATATTTGTATTCTACTAAATTATAACAATAAACAATACTATTCTAGATTAAGAATCATTACTCACTATTAAGACTCCACCTA
Organism: Rhyacophila evoluta; assembly: GCA_022683975.1. Lineage (NCBI taxonomy): Eukaryota > Metazoa > Arthropoda > Insecta > Trichoptera > Rhyacophilidae > Rhyacophila > Rhyacophila evoluta. The sequence goes on along the minus strand of JAGVSQ010004582.1, from coordinate 15,260 downwards.
ATCGATCAACAACAAATAGAGCCCCAAGAGAAGCCAAACCAAGAAGAGCAACTGTAACCCTTGCAATCATTGAAGCACATCTAGGACTCGGCCTTTTTCCTGCTAAACCACAAATTATGTCTTCCAATACAACTGTAGCTGATGAGTTTAAAACCACAGACATGGAACTAAAATAGACAGAAACAGAAACAATTATTGTGATGAAATCTTATTTATTAAATTTTATTGGGTAAAAGTTTTTTTGTTTGTTTTTTTTTTTATTCAACACACAAGTCAGATTTAAAAGTGACAACTTTGGACAATTTAGAAATTTTCAATTTTACCTCATACCATATTATTTTTAGGTTACCTTCTTAATACATCTATTGTTAATATTACAAACATGTTTGTAGGAACAATAACGATTTAATCATTATGTTATCAGTGGTAATTGTAGAAAATGGTATATGAATATTTAAAATACATTACATTAAATAAATATGCTATTTTTTAACTAAAAACTTATTTAATACACAATCTACTACAACTGGTTGTACACCGGATGTAAATGTTAAAAATTAATTACGTAAGTAATCAATAAATTAGTTGTTTATTTCTCACCTAAGAGCCGCACCAAAAACACCTGCAATAAATATTCCAAGGAGACCAGGAACAGTAGAGGCAGTTACGGATACATAAGCAGGCAAGAGCTGATCATCAGCATGAAGTAATCCAGAAGCCCTTGGATCACAGCCGCCAAACCGATGGAGTACCAGCAAACCCGTGTAGCAGCACAGCGACACTACACAAGCTGCACCCACAGAGAACAATCCTACAGCCCTGCCATTGTGTGTCACATTATAAATTAACAATTATCCAACTCTAATACTTCAATTCAATTAACAGTTAACTTGTAATAAAAATATTATTTTATGCCCCAAATTTCCTTTAGTTATGCTTAATCCATATCTGAACATTTCAATAACTCTTTTATCTGAAAAAAAGCTACAACAGTTTATCTTATAAGTTCATAAGAACCATATACTTATCCAAAAAGCAATGAAATTTAAAATTCATTTCTAAAATATATTATGAATGAAATTATTTTCAAGTTAATAGATAATGTGATGTCTCCCCAATAGTAAAGAGGTTAGCGCACGCGCCTAGCAATACGGGATATGCGGGCTCGGTCCCCCGTCAGTAGGATTTTAAAAATCCAAAAATGCAAAGCTGGATGCCCATCGGGTTGAGCTATTGTTTGACAAACAATTCTCGTAATAAAAATCTGTTAGGACATCGTCACATTGCGAGAGATTAATCAATTTTGTTCTTTCCCATCTCCGCTCCGAACATGAAGCATATGAATTTTCATAATCTGAAGACATATCTTGACAGGTTATCATTGTTTACCACAAAGCACAAGCCAACTGCTCAAATCATTTGGTGTACAATCCTCATGTAAAAAAAAACCAGCGACCTACAGCACCAACTAGCCATAGAGGAATAATTAATTGTCAAGACTATTTACAATGATTAATAATATGTTTATAAAAATATTGTGTACCTGCTATTTTGATAAATGTTGGGACATGCATCTGACATAATGGTTGACTTTAAACAAATTTGGACACATACGTTTTGTTCTGTAGCCTATAATAAGTATTGATCCACACTATAGTATTACACATGTATGAATATTTTGTAATTTTCCAAATTTATTTATCTCAAGCCAATATTTATACTTTCAATGGTGTCAATAGTTTCATAATGAAGATTGAAGTTCATTCGCTATATTTATTGTTCTAAGAGAGTCAAATCTTTCATAACATTGTATATCTGGAACACTTTTGTTTCTAATATTAAAATAACAGTAATTTCACATGAACTTTTAAACAGCTAGTACCAAAAAAGAGGTTCATACTCTTGCTTATGTTCACTGGGTTTTTGGATAACATTTTCAATTATGTTCTAAATATTTTTACATGCTTACATTACTGATTTTCTTAAGCTTGGAAGAGCCATGTAGCGTTGGACCATAGTTTGATTAACAGAATTGAATGAAATCCAGTAAAGGCATCCAGCAAATAATGTAGCCCACACCGTGTGTCTGCGATAGAGATTTCTGTCCGTACTAGAAAAATATTTAAACAATTTAAGTGTAAACATAAGTAAATCTCTCTACTAATCTAAAAGCTCTATTAAATGGAAAATTTTGCTGTCAGTAAAATAATTAATAAACCACTACTAGCTATATAATTCCACTCAACTATATTTGTTAAACACTTATTTTATTAAAAAAATAATGGAGGTTATTTTATGAAAACAATAGAGACATTCAAATACACAAATTCAAATCCTATTAGATTTTTTTCGATACTAGGTCGTTTTTATTCATAAAGTCGCCGATATAGCTGGAACATGTAACTCGATTTTTCGGCTTAAGTCACTTTGTATAGTTTAGTTTTATTATTTGCGATCTCTCGTAGAACTCGTAGAGTCTCTTAACATAGAAGATGTACATTTATAAACATATGCATTAGTATTAAAATGTGCCAATGAAACGAGACAATAAGAAAAAATAAGACTATACTATACTAAGTGACTAAAACCGACAAATTCAGTTGCATGTTCCTGCAATATTGGTGACAAAATGAGAAACACAGACAACACAGAAAAAAATCAACAAAATTTAACACTGGAATTCTTATACTTTCCTATGAATATGTAAATTTAAATACACTGATATGGATATTGTATTAGATGATGAAGATCTGACTTAGATTTATCGCAGTTATGCACATAAGAATAAATGCAAGACTTTACATCTTTCTATTTCTTCCGCTTCACTATTAGCAATGAGAACATGTTATGTTTGATTGTGCTTACTAAAGCATTTTGAATATTGATTTATTGAATAAATCTGCATATGTATTTAAATATAATTCCATGATGGGTGGACTTATAACTAGAAGTCTAATAATACGGTTTTTAAGAGAGCAAAACCAAAGTTAAATAGATAAATTCTCTTGTAATTTTTTCAACATTAATGATTATAATCCTCCATAAGGATACTTTTTGCACAGTATCTGTCATGTCTACTGTTTATCCTGCCGTATCGTTCTTATATTTGGAATGTTTTTTTTTTATACTTATTGTAAAATGAGAAAGATGGATTTATACTCGTAAGTCCGTCCATCATAGGATTAAAAAACGCATAAGCTTACTTGAAGAACTCAATTCGATTAGCTTCGGTGGCATTCTTGAAAACTTCTGCAAATCCTCCAGCTTTAATTGTTCCAATTATTGCTACAAGAAGTACAGAACCAAACATCACAGCGACTTGCCACGTATCAGTCCATACCACTGCACGAAGACCTCCCTACAAAAGTAATAATAAATAAATACATGACACAGATATATCTTCACAAATTATAATTTTGTGCTGGTATTTACAAATATATTTTTCTGCTGCCTAATAAATTATATATTTTAAATACTTCTATTATATTCTAGATACTACATGTACTAAATATTGGTAATCTAAAAATAAAACAATACACTACTGAGATTAAACAATCTATGCTATTAAGGGTTATCTATAGCAGGAAATATGTGTATTTTAAGCAGTAATTTTGTATGCTTTTTGTGAGAATTATTAGACAGTATAAAGTTTACTGATTGCCTAATACAATTTTCGGATTCCACATTTTTTAATGATATAGGCATGAAAGAGCAACTAATTAATTTCTTAGCGCTGTGACACTATATTATCAAAGTAAGATTCATACATATCAGACAACATATTAAATGTTGTATATCAGCTGAAAGCGGCTACACATGCTCAAACTCGCCTGTACAAGCATCTGTGTGTGAGAAATTCGTTTTTCACTAAAAATGGGACATCCATTTCTTTTAGGTAATACTATGTGCAGCTATGGTATAAACATTACTTTATTGACACTTTTGACATACATACATATGTGTTTATTCAAAACGAAATACCTACTTCACTAGTTAACTTAATTTGGACAAAAACATAACTTAGCTTACGAAATGATTGCTAATGTAATGAAAATAATTTTATTATCTTTTTAACATATGGTCACCATATTCCTATACTTGGACAGCAGTCTCTGTAGCCAACTTTAAGCACCTTTGATCAGGAAATAAATCATGGAAATCAATTGCAAATATAATGACCATAATATTAAAGCACACCACTGTTTTATTGACCTGCTGTTTAACAAAATGTGAAAAAAAAACTAAGGTGGAGTGGAAATTCAAATAAGAGAAAACTATTATTTATTGTTTGTCTACTGAATAGTACACACACCTTTGATCTTGTATTTACATATCTATAAAATGAGGCAGGTGTATACCTAGTAAAACATTCAAATATTCCACTCATAAATAATGTATTTTTAAATATATTTCTTTCATACTACATACATTTTCGCACAATCATAACCTCTTTTATGTTCTATATAGAATTAGTAGGTAAAGACGTACAGCCACTTTTTAACGAAAGATATTGAATAAAAGCTTTTTGAAATATGACAGTTAAAGATGTAGAATACTTTACTTGATAATATTTTACACATTAAAAGTCAAATATTTAGTATAAAATAAGTGCAAGAAATGCAAAAATAAAAGAGATATCTCCAGGCAAATATCCTTTACTGACTGATAACTGTATCTAACCGCTTTGAATGCTCCCCCCTCTTCCTCTCTGAGACGTAATGGCTTAATTCAAAAGAGTTTGGATGCTGCTTTGACACACAGGTTAATGTCATCTGATACTCACACGTACATGCCGGTCCTATTCAATAATACACATAACTTGTAGCAGCATATTTTACCAAAGCAACATTCAAACTAACAATTCTCGATTTATTTCCCATCAGATAAAGCCTAACTATAAATTAAGCAGATTAAAAATGCTTACCAAAACAGTGTAAAAAATACACACAAGGCAGACTATTGAACCAATCAAATGTAGATTTACGCCCGTAACTGAAATGACAAAAAAAAATACTTGAAAAATATATTTTCATGCTCCAAATAGTAATTTTTTTTCAAATTATGAGTAAATTTTTCGGACCCTCCTTCCAAACATAGGTTAAACAAGTGTTGGGCTTTATTTTAAATAGTTGACAACCACGGTTTCACAGTATAAATTAATTTACCGCGCAAATATAAAAAAAATGTGTCGTATATTGAGAACGCGGTAAACTAATATTCTGCAATTTTCACAAATGTTTTAAATAATATAAATACAATAAATGAAATATAATATAACTCGGTTGTTTCAAGTAATAATTATTTATTTAGTCTCAAACTAAACAATTACGAACATCAAATGACTAAAACATTTGGAGCAACTAAGCTTTTTATAGTTTATAGAAGGTCTGGCCAATCCGCGGCCCTTGGCGTCCTTTTGTGTGTAGCTCGTGGTTTACAATTTGTATTATTCTTATTTATCTACGGCCCTTGGAAAATTTTAGGACATTAATCCTTCCTGCGTGGCAATTCGGGTTGGCCTGGCCTTGCTTATAGTAAGTATTTGTATTTTACATAAAATAAAATATAAATTCAATAAATGTCAATCTGATATCGATTAGTACCAGAGTGCACGATGAAGGACTAAATGGTATAATTTATCCATTGTCCGTCTTACCTAAACTTGAAAAAATATCGATAACAAGAAATACCTCGCGAGAGGAGGTCACGAGATATTAGTTATTTTTTTACTCCTGTCCGAATACTAAGCGCACGCCACTGTTTAAAAATTGAATAATTAAAAAAAATACCTTGATTAAACGCCAGCGCGGGAACATAAACAATAACCGGCAGAAACATAATCTAAAAAAAACAACAACACATCATTATTTTATTCGCAAAAAAGTTTCACCAGGAGCCGGTTCTCTTACCATTTTATCAAAAAAAAGCTATTTTTGATAAAATATGGAACACATAAACAAGAAGATAGATGATTTTTTTTTGATGTGAGGTTGGCCACTTTTTTTCAACACTCATATTAATCATGTTTCAAACAATTCAAAGAGTATGCGCTGCAATTTAATGAACTCAATATAATATCGATTATTTTATATTCACATGTGAGCCAAGCAATGTAATCCAATAACTACCCGAATAAAAGTGAAATCTATTTTTGAGTTGCTTATTAGCAGAATTTTAAATCGTCCATTCAAATCCTGTTTTTACCTTTACAGTACAACCTGTGTGAGTTACGTGATTAATTCGTCCTAAAGGTTTTCACGTATGTCGAAACTAACGTAACACGTTACTTCTTTCACAGGATTATATTTTCTTCCTTTTTTAAGCTCGCGTAAAGTATATTCAGCCTAAATTGTACTCATCTGTGCCTCGCGTACTGTATATTTCTTTAAAAATCGCGTAACTGCGAATTCGCGTAAGTCGATATCGCGTAACTTCAGAAATGCCTGTATTATTAAAATGAGTCATTTCGTAACTTTGACCCCAATGCAAATTGCATTTTATTTACACACACATTAGATGTTATAAAAACTGCATTTTTAATTCAATATATCGATGCCATTAGTTGACAATACGTATCGTACATCTATCCAATTATTCAAGATGACCAAAAAACCTTATAAAAAATAACTATTAGGAAATTAGTGAATTCATTTTCTTTAATATACCAATACTTTTTTTTTAAAGTTTTGTTCGTTCTGAACAATTTAACAAATGTATGATACGTATTGTCAACTTACGGCCATCGATATGTGGTTAAATAATTATTTAAGTATTTTAATCTTTTTTGTACCTCATCAAGCAAGAACATAATTGATGCCATTGTCCGAAGTGACTTATCGAACCGTAACTCCAAGTACTGAAAATAGAAATTTTACATGAGTAATCATTAATTAATTGGCTAGTAAAAACGTAATTAAATATATTTTATTTAATTAATATAACATTTAACTGTATCCAAGTTTTGTAGTATTTGTCACAGATAAAGCAAATAGAATACAAAAAGATCATACAATAACAAGCTTGTAAGGAATCCGCGGATTAAAAAAATCTCATTATAATAAAAAAAAAATGAAGAAAGTTATATACAATATCAACTTTAATTTACATTTATATTTATAAAATTGAGATTCCAATGACACAAAAAACCTTTGGTTCTTTTAACCGATGGTTCTTAAAATATTTCTTAGTAAAGTTCCCTCGACCTGAAGAAATACATTTACTTACCCAAATATGTTCGTTTTTAGTGACTAACATTGAATTTTTCGTTAACTACATGAGCTTCTTAAGTTTATGGAAACCTTGTATAATAAGTACGCGTACTTTTATTTGACAATATACTCCATTTACTGCCTTTTAAGCCAACGATAATATTAATAAATGTTTAAATTAAGGTCAGTATGATAAAAGAAAAATATAAATATTTCGAGGCCCCCTGGCAGTAAAACTCTACGACCCTCTGAAGATTCAAGGCTTTTGGTCTAAGAAGCACTGCTCAAAAGTGACGCAATACTTTGGGTATGTTATACGCTAAAACTTGTATCGTAAATACTGTTGGAATAAAAGATAATTATTATATATCCCAAAAAATAATTAAATATCGTTCATCATTTACGCCGATGTCTATTTTTAGTTGTCAAACATTAATATTTAAAAAATTAATATCGCTGACTGATGGTGTTTGATAAAAGAAGAGTATATACTTAAAGCTACTTAATAGTATAAGGAAACAGTCTGAACAGATATTTACAAAAAAATAAAATACTTTTACGTTTAAATATATCGATGTTTGCACAGAAACATTTCATATTCATCTTTTATTAAAATCTTTGATATATTAATAACAAAAACAAAATACTAAATAAAACACGGATTAACTATTTGACTTTGTAAAAAACAAAAAATGAATTAACGTTAATTTATAGGGACATTGTGTTTTTATAAAAAAAAATCAATAAATTTATGATGGAGATAAAAGATGATGTGCTCAAGTATCAGCTATATTTTTTACTTAATTAGCTTTCAACTCAATACAAATATATGAAAAATTTTGAAAACCAAATTATTCATATCCTAATACAGATATATACATACAATACATATTATGCTAAGTTAAAAAAAAAACTACCTCGTATGAAGACTGCAGTTTCAGCGTGCAGAAGACAGGTAAGAAGACAAATGCCACGAATACTCCACTGATGAGGATCCCGATGACAATCAGCCAATACTGTGTCCCGAAGTTATATATCTCCGCAGGAGTTCCTAGGACTGTCACCCCGGACACGTAGCTGAATCGGCCGCCACCCGTAAGTGAATACAATAAGTAATGAGTTTACAAAGTTATATGTTATTTTGCGATTAATATCTTAATAAATATCTTATAAAAAATATACGGTAAATTTTTTTTTTTTATATATCAGGTACCGTTAAATTGGTAATGATGCCTACCTGCCCACGAGTGACATGGCGACAGGGAAGGTATTCATGTTCCTTCCACCCATGAGATAGTCCTGGACATCGGAAGACTTTGATCGGCTTCTATAGCCGAAGTAGATTCCTGTCCCCGCCGAGAGTAGCAGCATACACACGAAGACGGCATAGTCTGCAAGGGCAAAGTGCGTCTGTGTTAAAAGACTGGCGGCAGCCGAAGAATTCGTTACCACCTCCATCACCGGATATCAAGTAATACGGCAAACTAGACAAAAAAAAAATATAAAAACTATTTTTATTAAGCTTCCACTATGTTATATTGCGGGAGATCCATATACTCCTCTTTCGGAGTGGATATCTTCACAATGTGGAGATCCATATGCTCCAAGTTGGGAGCAAACATGGTATAAAAAAAAAAAAATGTTATAAAACTCTCGCCCTTTAATAGAAAAAATGATGATATCTTATATGGAATTGTATATTGATTTAAAATCAGTAACAACAAAACAAAGTGAGACTTAATACCAAAAAGGTTGTACTCAATAAAAAGATAATCACGTTAGATTTCTTTACAAGTGATTCATATCAGTGAAATGAGAAATACAGTTCACAGCAGATAACGGCCAACTATGGTCCTGCCCAATGAACAGTGGGTGCCAACATTTTACTATTTTTTTCTTTAAGCATATGAAATCTATTTAAAAACAATCATAAGAATAAATAGCCATCGAAAATTAAAAATGGTAGTAATAAACCACTAGGAAATCTCACGTGTTCACTGTTTCGTGTCCAGAAACAAGGAAATGGCCGTGCTTCTGTTGAAAATTATGTGGTACGCATTTACACCAATTCAATGCTCTAATTCATTTTATTATAATAGTTTTCAAAATTTCCTCGACTGAAAATGACTACTAAAAACTACTAGTTGCGTTAAATTCTCATACAATTGTTAAATGCGTCATAATATACAGCATTACATTCAGTGACGGATTCAGCACTTGAAAGACCCCAAGCGACCCAAGAGTTTGAGGCCCATTATTTTACTGCCTCTACACGTTAAAGCGTCTGATCAGTAAGAATAATTGCAAATTTTGTTCCAGTTTTTTTTTGATATCTAAGATTGTACTTACTTTGGTTTTTCGTTTTTTAGCTCTCATGCTAATAAAATCTATCTATTTATCCCTAAAAATTATGGTTTCTTATTTTTTTAGGTCGTCACAAAAATATGCCCGTATCACATTCTACGCACATATTTTTTTCTAAATACAAGTGCGCCAATTTGGATATCTGCCTCTGATTCCAGCACGATTAAAAATAATTGTAGAATGTTATTCCCAATAATTTTGGTGTGGCTGTAGTTTGTTTTTAGCTAACCTTACTGACAGCTAACTATTGAGCACAGCCATAAAAGACCATGCATGCGTTTCCCATCACATCAGAACTGGCGAACTCGCGGCCCATGGCCTGTGGCACCTCTTTGTGTGGCTCGCGGTCATAATTTCCTTCACGTTATACATATAATCAGTAGATAAAGCCGTACAATGACTCTTCAACCAAATTTTTTTATCTTGTATCTTAAACAAAGCTATTATGTCTTTATTGTCATACACATAAATTTTCTTTTTGTAGTATAGTTGTAGTACCGTTTTTTTTTTCATATTTACACTGATTGAACACTTTCTGAATACGTCTGCATTCAAAATTCAAATCAATCACTTACATAAAATAGTAAGTGGTATTTTTCTTGCAAAGCCAGGCCAGATAAATCGAAAAAAATATTGGAACAAAATTTAAAATTATCCTTATTTATTAAGCGGCCCTTTAGAGCTTCGATGCGGCCCGTGGAGCAATTCGGGTTGGCCAGATCTGCACTACATGTACGAGATATCCGGGCCCATGTCTGCAACAACTTGGGTCATGCTCCAAAGTTCTATGATACATCTGCGCTACCACTTTGAGTGTGTCTATATCAGAGTCCATATTTCAACTAAAAAATAACCACTTGACCTTTACTCAAGCAGTGACAGTCATTGATCGGTCAGTCACGGTAACCATCAGTGACAACTTCAAGTAGTAATGTCTGCGTCCAAGTATATTATGTTTATAAAATGTCATCGAGATTCAACTTATGGAAACTTTTGAATTATTCATATTACAGTACCATATACGTTAGTTTAAAATAAATATTATAAAATATGTAGCCGGTGATTACTTATAAGCTAGAGCGCTGGAATATGAGTATATCTCATAACAATATGACAATAATAAAATCGCCATTACATATAAACGGTCGGTTACATATTTTATAAGGGCCGTGTGTTGGATTTTCTCAGTAAGATTCAAATCTATAAAATGCCGCCCTTCTTGCATCCAGAAAATATTTTTTAGATCATCCCAAAGATTCAGGTTTCTCGTTAATAGACTTCGCCCTATCTTGAGATTTCTACTTTCGTACATTCGTGCAGAACTTTTGAATCGTTATTTATACTTCCGTGCCCAGTATTTCACGTAATTCAAAAACAAACGCGAATTTCTACCGACTCACGCTAATTTTTTGTGCCCTCGCATGATTCGTGCATTTGGAGCATTTGTATTGATACTTATGCCGCTCCTTACAGGATGCCGCTTGATGCAGCCGCGTTTCTGCTTTATAACACGACACGGCCCTGTATTTTATATTCAAATCACGAAAAATTGACTCCGTCAAATCTAATAAAATAACAAGCACATTAATATTTCTTTGTGTATCTCTCTAATTATTTCACAATAATTATGGTTCTGTAAATGCATCAAGCTTTTTCATAAACATCTTGTAAAATACTTATGGTAAATTATAAAGGAGCTTTTTTCAAAAACTATTTCACTCAACAGAAAAATGCAGCCAACCCAACTGACGGATAATCGGCAATGTGCGACTGTACCCTAAGTGACATGAGATGACAATGTCATTTAAAATTATTATTATTGCATTAATTTCTCTAATCATTTTCTTGTTAATATTGTATTATAATAGAGCAGATATATTGGCTGCCAACTGATAATGGCCTCGTTCGATGGTCACTGTCATTTATAATTAAGTGATTGACTAGAATGCGACGTAACCATGTCTTAAATATCTTTAATCTATCTGTATATACCTTGCCTATGTACATCACAATTCGTTGATAAATTGCTCGTAAGTAAAATGACCCCACGGATTGATGAGAGTAAATAATTGTTATAATCCATGTACGGATCCGAATTACACTACTACAACTCATCATCCAAAAATCACTAAACGCGTGGACTGCTATATGCAACAACAAAATTCACGCGTATTGTAAAAGATTGATCTGATTAACAGGAAAAGGACTGTCACGTTGTGTACTCAGTTATCATTTCTACGTGACCTTCACAGACTCGTATGTAACAAAAGAGTTAATTAAGTATATCGATAAATTCCCGATGCTCTCTAAGCAGTCAAAAAAACGTCTTATTTACAATAAGTTTCATAGTATCTTTATGGTTGAAAATCTATTTTTAAATATATTATGCACTCGTATTTCTTACATTTTCAAATGTATTTACAATACATCAGCATCAATGTATCAGCTTTACTTATACAAAAAAATGTATGCAAGACAAGCTTCATCACAAAATAGTCTCCTGCAGTGATATTTATTAAAACACGTTTCAAACTTTAAATAAACTCTGGCACTGATGTTTATAGTTTTACGATATATTACAGAATTACTAGAATATATTCAAATTTTTAGCACTTTTGTGATGAAACAAGAATTTGGTGACATTTTATGATCGAATATATTAAATAATAATTGAATTGAATATGTACAAGAGAAATGTTTATAACTTCATAACAAGTGTCCAGATCATTAATTTCAGCGAGCACCTACGGAGCCCGAAATGCAAAATTATATTTGCTTCATGAAGTGTAAAGTTTTTGTTAAAATATTCGTGTAAGAATAGTAATGAGACCGAAGTTCATTTCTTCTCTTGATTATTTAGCAACGCAAACGTATTGTAGACATATATTATATAAATATGAATATTTAAGTAAATAAAAGATACTCAAATAGGAGAATGTTTGGATAGAAGAAAACCATGTTTACCTTAATTTCACAATACACAAAATCAAATACATAATAACATTGTAAAATAACATATCCGATACTAAAATTCAGCAAAGAAAATCATACTTAAAGCTGTTTCTCAAAACGGTGGAAAATTAAATTAAGTATATTTTGGGTTACCATGTCCGCTTCAAAAGCGTAGCATATTGGTGTTTGCAATATGAAGATGTCCACTACAGAAATAGAATATAATATTATGAACCTTCACAATATGAAGACGTATCATACCATAATGCGTTTCGCGAGATTAGCTTGTCAGCCAATTCCTCAACCCAGCAGGCATCCAGTCCTAATTTTTTTGTTAAGTTTAATTAATGCTGATGTAGGAATCGAACCCGCCTCAAATACGCTCATCTCTCAGCCATCGGATGAAATATTATATTGATTAATCTGTTCAATACATATTTCGATTGTGAAAATTGACAATACGTACTAGCAAATCAAAGAATTTTGAATTTATGCTGTGGATCAAATAATTATTTTCTAGGATTTTTGACTTATAAAACAATTTTCAGCGGCGGATTTAGCTCCCGCACACAATACAATTATGAGGCCCGTATGCATCAGACGAAAAAGTTTTTTTTTTCGTTTTTTGGATTAGATTTTTTTTGAATATTTCTTTTTCGTTCAGAATCTTGTGATTTTTCGTTTTTTTATGTCACGCGCTATCTTGAAAATTTTGACTATATTCCATATTTTTTTGAGCCCCGCTCGTCGTCTAATTGGAGGCCCCTTCAATTGAGTCTCCAGGCGCCTATGGGTAAATCCATCACTGATTTCATTTATACAGTAAATAAAAAAACACTCACAAATAATAATTTGTATACATACCAAATATTTCATTATACGAGTATTGAAACCCACGTAAGAAGAAGACAAAAAAATACAAATATTAAAAACCTCCATTTTACCGGGATTTATTACAGCATGCAACGAGCGATAACGTATAAAAATGCCGAATATTGCACATATTTTTTCGATTGTTTACCTTGTATAGGTGATAGTGGTATCGAACTTTACTTAATCTGAAATAAAATCTGGAATTCTTTGATTCTTGATAACGTCAATCATCATTTATCAACAATAACGCCGATATTATCAATGTCATTGATATCTAAATATTAGCTTATAAAAGATACATGTATAACATTTTCTCATAAATTATTCGAATTTACTCGTTCTGTATGCAAATGTAGTTATCCTTCTCTCGAATGAAATATATTTATAATACTAATGCGGAGTTCTCATTTGGCGATTTTGACAAAGCGAATCGCTTGACTCGACACGTGGCCGAGAGAAATGACCGAATGAAATCTATAGTGAGAACTTTCGAACCACTATAGATTTCTTTCGGTCACTTAAAGGGTCAAGCGATTCGCTTTGTCATAATCGCCAAATGAGAACTCCGTATAACTGATGAACTTTTTTTGCGAATTTCTTTCTCCAGTACTTTTGATATGGCCATAATAATTGAAGCTTTTAACTTATTTATTTGTACATAATGAGTTACGTTGCACTTTATTCATCTCGAATCAATCCGGCCACTCTTTTGTTACTAAAACTTTAGGAAAAATGTTTTGTTGAAGCGCAGACGTAACTTCATGTACATAGTGCCGTGAGAAAAGTCATAAATTAACTAATTTATGACCTTTTTCGGAAGTTAAACATTCATTTTTATTATGCGTCATTTAAATGAAAAAAGCAAAGCAAATACGCAAAATCATCGTTACTAGCATTTCCCAATGTTATCGCGGACAATGGTATAACGTTGTTGAGCATTTAAACGGTTTAGCCATATTGTGTTGTAACATGCATTTCGCATAAAGTGTCTCAGTTACCTGTACTTAAAGTGATGTTAAGAACTATATGACGTCTTTAGACATACTAACTGACCAATCGTACTGCTTAAAATGCAGCGCAAAATACATAGAAAAATAATAATTGTAAGATCAATTATAAAGATAACAATATACGACAATGCAGAAATAAAATGATACACTTCCGTCAAAATGACGTTAATGCAACATCGTCAATTACTAAGCAGTAGGTAACAGTTACAATAAATGCATGCAGGTACCTGTAGTGGAGACAGTTTACTTATATTATGTTTATTAAACCACACCTTGGATTAATCACACCTAATCTTGGGTGTGCACCATATTGGCATATTTTAGGTGATCCGTTTATTGGTGTCATAATTTTCAAAGATTGCCTGGAAAGTTTCGTGGTATTTATCTTAAGCTTTATTGTCGACGTTTGTGTATGTTTTAATAACTAATATATAGACCGTCAACTAGTCGAGATCAATTCGATTCAATTAAGAAGTAACGCACTCAAAATCCACGGCGTAGATTTTATTGGGAATATCATTTCATAGTCCAAACTTCAAATCTAATAATGTCTATAACCTACATAAATAAATGTACATACCTTCAGGTATTTTTAAACAAATAAAGTTGCAGCCATAGTTGAAATTTAAATAAACATTGTTATTGTTAAAATATGAACAGTGAAATATATATATTTTTACGTTTAGCTAAAGTATCTATTATGGCGAACATTAATCAACAATTATTCAATATACACATTTATCTATATTTACAAAATATCGAAGTTCCAGTGAGATTTCCATGTACGCATACGAATTTTTCAAATATTTAATGTCGATTGAAATTCTATTAAGGTACACACTTTTTAAATATC
>JAGVSQ010004581.1:0-19134 GCA_022683975.1 Rhyacophila evoluta | reverse complement strand
AGAGATGGTAAAATATTATTTCAGTTTTTTGCAAATTTTCTCGCGAATTTCGCCGACTACCGTGGAAAATTTAGCGTAAAATTGCAGGCGTTAAGCTGTTAACATCTCAGTATTATATTATTGTTACAGCTTATGTAATTATTACTGAAAACTAAGATATTGCTAAATTTAATGTTATGTTAAATAAAAAAATGTATTAGAATTGTTACCGGCATTAACAAACTCATTTAAAATGTTTTATCTGAACTGAAAAAATAATAAACCAAAAAAGACGATTTCGATCGAAAAATGACAGTCATGGAGAAGATGACCCTAACACACTTGTAAATTGATGAGTGACGAAATTTACGAAATATAGAGTAATAAATATTTCTGGTTTCATTATAAAAATGCAGTAAAAAGAAAGTTAACTGCAGTTGGCAGTCAAAATATTTAAAGTATGAGGCACAAAACGTTCCGAATTTGACGAATAACCGCTAGATTAACACATTCGCTGCGACATGTGTGTATTAGTATGGTGTATTGATGCCCCAGGGGCGTCTTTAGCAGCGAACATGTTAAACAATCACGTGTCCCGCAGGCTAAGTGTTAATTCGATTGTGTAATTATTACCTTATGGAATATATTTTAATTTCCAAGAGTAATTATGAGATATATTGCGCTATTACATATAAATTTTCAGATTCAATAAAATATAGTGAAGGCTTAAAAATATGCTTTTCTTTGTCATCATTATTTCTCACCTGTTTTTACTGACAGGCTAATTCTAAAAATTCTCTATTCATGCTGAACTGCTTATAGTAAAAATTACGTGATTATAACAAATCCTCCTGAGAACTAACAAATAAATAATATAGTCTACACTACATCAGTCTCTACTGCTTTGGCTGAAGTTGTCATTATGATGTTCTTAATCACTAGCAACAATACAATTTTTTTAGAAATAAAATTGATTTTGGGAATAAGTGCTTGTGTTAGTATTTTTTTTAATCAATGTTATTGTTACTGGGCCTACACTTGTTTAAAAATATGTCTTAAAAGTGTGTATTTATTGTAGACTACTAATTTTCGTAAAAATAATTTCATTTTAATCACCTAAGTCAAACATCTATCTTTAAACTTCATGCAATTATAAGTTGGCAGCATGCTCATATTGTATTATTTTTTTTAATTACTGGTTGTTAGGTTATTAGGATAAAATATAAAAGAACAGTTTCAAACTTTACACAATAACTTTATTGAACATAAAACTTACTTTACAAGATCCTTATAACCAAAGCTACATATTATGCCTACGTTACTTACTTGTACAGTACCCTCCATTGAGTATAATAAAGAAAATAAAGGACTTGAACTTGTATTCATTTGCAACATACATGTAATAATGAAAAACAAGGTAAATATTTTGGTACAATTCTGTTTCATAATACATAGACATCTCATAAGCCTAAAGACACAGGAATCTAGGACATAAATAGGAGCTATATCAATAAACTGGCAAACTGGATATGAGCAGCATTGAAGCGTGCCGATTAAAAGAAAATAGCGTATCATTCCAATCAATGACTATGAACGAGTTGAGTAAAATAATATTAATTACATTCCAATCCTTGTGAAAGCAGCGTGCTCAATTTACATCTTGTGCTATATTAAAGTGACTGTATATATAACAATACAACACACACATTTTAAAATGATGGATATTTTAAAATCTATATTCAGTAAAAAAAAATGGATATTATAATTATTTTATTATTACATACATATTATTGAAAATTGGTCACTTCGATGCTCCTCATAAGATAACAGCTACACCAGAGGTCACAGAAAAACTGGCAAATTAGATTATGAAAAATGTATATGCTACGTGATATTCTAGAAACAATTACAGCATTATTAATACTTATATGAAAAAAAAAAACTTTTGCTTCAGAAATCACATCATACTTAATCATTTAGCAATTTTCGTTAGCAGAAAAACAGCTCATCAATACAAACCTGCAATAAATTAAAGCGAGACTCACAATATATAATATAATACATTTATATATATCTTTTATATGGAAAAAATGCAAATACAATAAACTTTTGCTGAATAATGTAATAGGAATGATATTCACTATTTATTTTTTCAGCCATATTATGCAATGG
Organism: Rhyacophila evoluta; assembly: GCA_022683975.1. NCBI lineage: Eukaryota > Metazoa > Arthropoda > Insecta > Trichoptera > Rhyacophilidae > Rhyacophila > Rhyacophila evoluta. The sequence goes on along the minus strand of JAGVSQ010004581.1, from coordinate 16,983 downwards.
ATCAAAATCCATTAATTGACTTTAAAATAAGTGAAATACACAAGATATATTGTCGAATTGTTTTCAAAATTAAAAAAATAAATACGCTTATTAGTAATAATTTAACTGACTTGGGTGTTGTTTTTGTATTATAAATAGCTTTGCCAGAAATTCTGCTTGACCCAGCTATAGTGAATAAAAATAATGTAATAGTTCAAAAAATGAACATCTAATTACAATGAAAATAAATAATTTTTGAAACACAAAAGGATGACACTTATCTAATAATCTATTGTTAATACTATATATTTTTATACAAAAATGATGATTACGTTACAAAATAAGGCACTTGGACCAGCTTATTACATGTGAAATATGAAAATGACTGAGCAGTTTTGTAGATGATTAGTGTTAAAGATAATGTAATAAATTTGTATTCGAAAAGTAAACGACATAAATATATGTACAAGAATCAATTTACACACATAAAATAATTTATTACATTTCAATTTCTATCTACATACTATCATGTATTTAATTAAATACATAAAATTAGAGAGACAATACTTATAAAACATGACAGATCTGATCGGTACCATCTTAAGACATTTTAAGGCATTCTTCATATTTTGCAGAGCTGCTCACTGACTCGATGCTTCAAATCTCACAGTAGACATTTCAGTGTAATGATGGAAAATTCATTCAGTAAGTATAATCAGTTCTCAATATTGACATAATTGTACTGATTTTGTGTTATTTTATTATATATATAATTATTTATATACATGAGACAAAATTAGTACAATTTTATCAAGCGAAAGATTCGAACAACACTAATTGAATAAAATTGAAATGAACTGAATTCACCTTGTAATTATTTGGTTCAAGTGTGGCAGTTATCTACTCTTATTATTAGGCGAATAAGGAGGATGCTACTGAGAACTGATTAGACGTAGTACCTAGAAAAATGGATTAAAGCAGAACAAAATGAATCATTGAACTTTCTGGAATGTACCTGTGAATACAGTGAGAAAAATATTCAAGGTATTTATCATTTATTTCCAATTCATTGTATTTGAAATAGATTATACAGTTATGTAATGTGATTTTAAAACATTTTTTTGTAACAAACAGTGCAATAACATTTATTAATTAAATTTAATACTTCTTTTTTTTAAAGCCCTCGCTTTCTGTCTAGCGAAGGCTTAATGCTTTGTAATAACTACTTGGTGGTAAATAAAAATAACATATTTTTTGTTCAAATGAACGATGGCCGCATAATACTGATTAAATCTAGTTTTACAGCTGAAAATAATGAAAATATGGTTTTATTTCAGTAAAAATATAAGGAACTAATTTGTAAAACATTCAGCCAATTGGCTGAGAATGGGAATGAATAATGAATGTACTTTGGTAATTGTTTGAGAATGCCTTTCTTTTAAATGGGTTTAAAGGCCCTCATATCTCCTAAGATAGCCCCGAATCTGATACAGATAAATAAACAAAATTAACTGAAAATTGTATATTTATATTAATTACTTTATCAAGAGTAGTTAAACTGTTTTGACTTAAGCTTGATCTGATAACATTTTGAAACATCCATTTATAAAAATGCGATTTTTGGCAATTTTGGGTCTTATAATATTATTACTTACAGAGTACGAGTTGGTAAGTCACAATATTATAGCAGGGCTATAATGGCAACAAACAAAAATGACATGCTTATTGTGACAATACTGACAAACCACAAGTTATTTATTGCCGTGCTTGTTTATATCACGTTTGTATTCTTATTTAGTACAGAAATAATTCAAACCGAACACAAAGATTCTTCATTAAGAGTTTTCATATTAAAAATCCATTATCAATGAGATAATAGTTAAAACAAAAGTTTAATAAATAATGGAATTAAATTTTTAACTAACTCTAAATCCAAATATTTTAAATTGAAAACGGAAGCAAAACCATTGGTTGGTTGTACAGATTTTTTATTACTTGTAAAAAATAGTTAAATAATTTAAAACATCAATTTTCTTAAAACATCTTAGGGAACTTGTTTAAAATGTTTCACTTAGAGAGCTTGCTAATCACCCGGATAAGAGCACCATTCTCATCCTTTAACCGTTGATTCTCAGCTTGCAACGTTTGCAGGAACTGTAAAAGAGACAATTATACATTAGCATCTGTTACTAGTCATAAAATGTATAACATAAAGATATGCAAGCTATTTTCAGTATGGAGCCAGGAATTCAATTAAGATGAAGATTTACAAGAACGATGAAACACATGAGCAGATATTAATATATGAAGTCCTTTTATCATTCGCCAATTGAAAAAATATCTATATTTAAATACGAAACATGTAATTACTGTTAGGTATAAAAAATATGTAATGGATTGTAATACTTATGCGAAAAATCTTAAACAATCAAAAAAGCAGCACACAAGATTTGAATAGGTATGTTTCTTATTCTAACCAAGCGGGCTTAGAAAAGATGATCTCAATATAATAATGGCACCAAAGCGAGCAGTACTTTTGCTTTACACAATGCAGGTAAGGTACTTATAAAATAAAATATATTGAAGGAAAATTACAAGTAGATTGAACATTATTGGTGTCAGACACATCAACTAAATAAATTTCTGATCCGAAACTAGAATATTGGGACACTTCCAACTAAAAATTTATGGCATTCATTTGTTTTGCTAAGACTAAAACAGTCAATAGGCCTTATGTATTCATTGCATATACTTATTAATTTCAGGTTTTCAAAGTGTTACAGTAATTTTTATTATTAAATGTATGTCAATTTATAATTTACCAACTAAGCACATAGTTTTTCAATTATATACATAACAAAGGGGGGGGGGGGGGAATGTGCATTAGTAACTATTCACTGAATGTTAGGATTTAAAAACTAAACATTAACTCTCTAAAAAAATTAATGATCTCTAATCAAACGTTTAGGTAACACTATGCAAAATATACAAAGCCTGTCTGTATCCCTCAACAGTTTACTATTAATTACACGATTGCTTGATAAATAGACAATACATTTATAAATAGAAAAACTAAGAGTATCAATCTGGTAATTTTTTTTAAATAATAAATTTATAGACTACTCGGACAGGGTTCGAATATAAATAGATAGTTGAGTTTGTTGCTACTTCTATTTTGTTAAATGAATTTTTGGGGACCTACAGTTTTCTAAATTGTATGTTTGAAAAAATTGATTTTGGTGAATGTCTTTGCTCCAATTAATGTTATAGAGATCGACTTGCAGGTATATTTAGTGAAGTCCAGCAGGTAATAAAAAGAATCGTAATTAAATGGACTTACATTCTACATTTAAAGAGAAAACTGTGAACGTTACAAATTAGCAATAAAATATACAGAAAAAAGTTTTTCTAAGATAAATATATCTAATTTGTACAAACGCTTTCTACTTTTTATTATCTTCCCATTCAAAAATAGTGCAATATTTAGAATTTACTTCAAAATTCGAGTTTTAAATTCTCAAAAAAAGTTTCTGTTTAAAAATATTTTAACTTAAAACTATGTGCACAAAATGCCATTTTATCGGTACAAGTAAGATGGAGTTTCTATTTTTTCAATTGGCTTACAGAATCTTCATAGTGTGTTTTAGAAATACCATACAAATAATAATCTCAACTTTTGTGTCAGTTGTTTCCCATGCTATGTTATCTTATAATAGAATCGGTAGGAATGATAAAAGATTTTTTAATGATCAACAGTTTTACTTTCTATAATAATATAACAATAAAAAACTATATTATTTATGTATAGCTATACAACCTACTTGCTAAATTAATATATTTATAGCAAAACATACTAGAATTTTTTATTTTTTTACAAATGGGTGATGACGGGTATATGGATGCATGATTGACAGGAATTAGACTTAATATTTTCTATCTCAAAACAGTGCACGGATGCTTTATATTGTAACTTAATCGCCTTTACTAAAAATAATAAATATTATTTTCATCATTTAGCTCAAAAAATTCATTAATTTTCATGAATTTTGAAATTTATGGTTATTTTATAACAGTAAAAATCAATGATATAAACGCGCAAAGGTGGATTTAAAGAAAACTTATGCCGACCGCCAAGTGTTACGTACTTACTACAAAAAAGTAGCAAACCCTAATCCTAATGCTGCGGTTTATAATAGTTTTTGAACCTCCTAATGTGAAGCATATGAATGTACAAAATGTGAACAATTTATCATGAGATTATTATTATTTTGCTAGGTAATAGATTTGTACCTGTCCTTAGTGCCAAAGCGCGCCAGCTTACTAATTCGCCCGTAAAGGTTACATTAAGTTTCAATTATTCACACATATATGTCTTGAAGAATTTATTAGGAGTAAAATTAAGCCTATGAATTTCAAGTAAAATTGATTATGTTTTTGTGTAGTGAAAATTGTTATGAATCCAATAAAAAATTATATCTTTGTTAATTTATCCCAAAGTTATAAACATGATCACAGATCAAATTCCATTGGCTTAGGATATCGAGAAGATTTTCTATCATAATAGAAATATAAGAGAAGAGTCATTAAGAAAAGATTACAGACAGAAAAAGAAATGTCAATTAAATCTATCTACACTACATAAATAGAAGAACACATACACAAATTAACAGATGAAAATGTTATTTTTAGGTTTTCTATGCACCATGATCAAGCTTTCAGATTCACACCTTTGTTTTTCACAGTTTGGATAGTTGAATGTTTTTATGGTTATTTGTATCTGAAACATGGGTCTAATGGATTGACTAGCTATTCACATACATACCTTATAGGTTTATATTTAACCTTAAAATATTAAATTGAATTGAAACTTCACGAGCATCACTGCAAACAGTCATTGTATGGGAAACTTCACAGTTAAGTACATATTCATGAGCTTTCAAAGGCTATCATTTGGGTGAAAACGACATATACACTATAAGTCATATGGATCCTATATACCATAAGTCCACTTTTCTTCAAAATTTAATTGATCAAGAGGTTTTACTCTAGCGGTGACTTCACATAATACTATAAAAGGCTGATAAGATCTCAAAGGCAATAAAATCATACAAAAAGTGAATTAAAAAATTATGACAATGTCCAAGCGACCATAAATCTAACCAAAAATGTCAATTTGCCAAAATTTTACCAAAATGGACTGATGGTATACAGGAACAATTCATAAATTGCTTATAATATGCATTTGACATAAAATATTTAGTCATGTTGGTGGGTGTGCATGCTTGTAAATTACTCAATACAATAAGTTACAGGTTCGAGTCTCAACTGCAATCTTTCAATAATGTGTATTTAAATACAGAACATTATTGACCAATCACTCAGTTGAGTGAATGGACTGACAGCCGATTTTTATTGGATTTTTTCAAAAATTAAATTTGCTGCATCATAGAAGATCTCTATGCTACACAAGTGGTGCAAAAAAAATATTTAATAATTCTAATGGATTTGCTATTTTTTCCAACGCTGAAATATTTAAATTGTATACAACCACATAAGTTGGACCCTACAAGAGAAAGAGTTTAAATATTTAAAAAAAATTAAAATTTTTGCTAAAAAAACATTTAGTGTAATAATGATTCATCATAGATTAACCGAATAGATATATTAATACTAATTTTTAATATAATATGTATACTGCTTACTTAAAAAGCTTACAACGAAATTTAATAAAAGTCATATATAAACTATACTTAATATGATTTACAGTGATGAACAGTTAAGTTAAAATTAACATCGAGAAATGATACATTACCCATATTGAATATTGTCAATGATAATATGAAATAGGTAGCATGGCACGTGGCATGGTTAAAGAATTTTGATGCAGTAAACTATGAGTATTGATGTTATAAAAAGCAACACACACAACATATGATCAATCAAATTTGGTATGGAAAAAGGTGATACTCTATATTAATATACCATCTAAATTTATTAACTGATTGACGTAACTGAAATATTAAGATCATTAATATATTTTGTGACCATTAGTTGCAAGTTGCAAGTGATAATTATAACCATAATTTTATAAACCTGTACAGTTTTAAAGTATATTGTGTATTTCTGATATATAATTATTTCTTTCAGACAATAGCACTTAAAAATAAATAATGTTAAAATTATTTTCATTAGGGTTTTGGCAGCAAAACACAAGCAAAAAAAAAACAAGGTCCAACCACTGACATAAAATCTGTGATAATTAGTATATTCACATTAGTCAGATCTGTAAAATTATTAGTATGAAGTGAAATGATGTCATATATTTTTTATATAGCACAAATACCCAATATAGTAACTAAAACAAATACAATAAAACAATGGTCTAAAATTTGGAAAATATGTTTTTTTATATGAAGGATAACCAATAAATTTAATTATTTTGGCTTTCTGTGTTACTCTACTGAAGAATAAAACAAAATATCAACTCAATTGACAGCAACATATTGAGATTAATTTCTTTGACATGAATAGACAAGACATTTCTGCACAGTGAAGAAAATTGTAAATTTGTATTACAAAATATTGTAAAATATTGTGATCAAAAATTGCATATTGTATATTATAATGTAATCAGTCACACATGATTTGTCCTAACTGTTTCTACTAAGAGTATAAAAACCAGCGTAATAATTACGTAGATAATAAATCCTGTGAATGAATTTGTCATCAAGAGTCAAAGCAAACAAATCACACTTGCATATTGTATGAAATTCATGTTGGATAGAAAACCGAGCTGCAGCCATTGTGGTTACTGAGCATTGTGATTTGTCTTCTTCAGTTTAAAAGTATTATACTCACTTCATATTATTTCTATTTTTATGTCTTTGATACATAACAAAATCCAGGGACCAAAAGCACTGTTGTATTTTAAAAACTTTAAGAAAACCTTGCGATTGCAATAAAGATAAAATTGAATTACTGAACATCACTTATAATGTATAAGTGATGGGGTATTGTCATATAATTGCAAATATTAAAAAAAAATGAGAATACTGATAAAACTATTTCAAGGAAAGACTAAAAATAAATTCAACCTGTAAACAAAATAACTAGCAATTCAAGCTGCTTTGAAATTTATATACATAATGTAGGTAGCCTTGATTGGAGAGCAATGTTCATTTTCAATATTTCAATACAAACAAAGCACTGCTATTAATAGCAGTTCAACTATCATTGAAATAAAGCTGTTGGTTTAATGCCTTTTGCAAAGAGTAAGTAAAAAAAGTTCATGGTGAGTGAAGTCGATAAAATCACAAATGGACGTAAGTGAATCAGATTATTTGTTATGTAGCATTATATAAATGATTGAAGTTGTTATTAGAATTGAAATAATATAAATATAAATATAACTAAGAGTATTATTCCAAAATTTACCTGTGATCAGACAGATGAATGTATTTCACAGAAGTAAGAATTGTAAATATTGAAAATATTCTCTTCGGTTATCTTACAAAAGAATTAAAAAGTTATAATTTACAATGTATGTTAGGAATAGAAAGATATAATGGTTGTATGGAATACAATACACACCTTGTTGTAATAACTGGGTTCATATGTTTCTGGCTGTTGCAAGTATTAATCAAAATATAAATAAAGCTCTGCTATTTGAATCTATGTTAAATTATAAAAGTGGATGGATGTTAAAGTATGGTGATTTTTTGTTAAAATTGTTGGTAAACAAATACCGGATATTTCAAACTAAACGTGGCAAAGACACAATCTAAAGAATATGCTAATAATTCAAAGGGAAATAGTCTATGTACAATATTTCACAAAACACATTTTGTGTTATTTGACAAAGCAAACAAAGCTGATTAATAACAGCTCTTATGATAAAAAGGGCAATCAATACAATTTGAAACTTAGTTTCTTTCTTTGGAATGGCCATGCTTAAGGGAGGGTACTTCGATGGAAAGATTTGCTTGTGGCATTACCTATTTGCCAGCAGAGTTGGTCAGTTTGCTCACGACTCGAGTCAGCGCTCGGTTCTCGGCTTTCAACCTTTCATTCTCAGCTTTGAGCTTTTGTAATTGCTAAAAATATTACACCATTATGTTTCGATTCTTTGTGATTTCACGAGTAATGAAACAATTCATATTGAAAAAAAAATGACATAAGCTTCATTTTGACATTATAACCGACAGCTTTATGTGAGGGTATGTAATACAGTTAATGAATTAAAGGGCAGAAGTGAAAAGAGGGAGAATTAAATTGGGAAATGAGTCCAAAACACCATCTACTGGATACATTTATTAATCTTACCTTCAGCTCTTCTTCCATTTCGGACAGTTTTCTCTCCATTGCCCTCCGTTCTCTTTTTTCTCTCTTCTCATTTTCACTTACAACCTGAAACAGTAAAAATCATTAAAAATGATGCCAAATATGAAAAGAGATTTCAACAAGAGTTTAAAGATCATACCATATTGGTGTATTTCTCTACAGCATTCCTCGCTTCTGATAATTCTTTCTCATTTCCTACTATAATTTCATTGAGGCGTTTCACTTCAATTTGACTGGTTTCCCAGAGAGCTTTATAATCGATTTCACCATTTTCTTCTTTGTTCACGCTTTCTCTTGTAGATCCACTCTGGAAAAAAAGAAGTACAGTATATTAAGTAACTGTTCGGAATGAGAGATTATGGAACTAATTCAAATAAGTCATACTATATATCCTTCTGATGTATCATATGGTAATGATGATAAACTTGTTGACCGGGATCCCATTGAATCATAACTAGACCCGATGGAACGTGACCTTGGTTTATTAAAACTTGAACTTCGGCTGGCTTGTCGTGACTTCCGTTCAGGTTTAATTGGAACATAATCCTTACTAGTATTGGGTTCCTTGGGCATGTATGGATTGTACTGATATGACTGTTTTTCTGGTTTGCTCAGTCCTTTATATCCAGTCATTAAATTGAGAGAACTCAAAGTTGAATGTGATGGAACACGCTTTTTCCCAGTGTATCCAGCATATTTATTTCCATATGAATTGCCATACATACTATCAGAAAGACTAGACACATTATTATAAGGGGAGGTGTTCCTATACAAAGCGGAATTATAATTGTTGGCATATGGATTGTATGAATATTGTTCATAGCCCCGAAGTCCATGATCATAACTACGCGATCCATTGTTATACAAAGCATGTGAATTTAACGCAGGTGTAAGAAGGCCTAAACTGCGTGGTCTACTACTAATATATCTCCCCGTATTGTTTAGATCTCTTCGCGACATTATGCAGATTTAATAAAAGTCACTAGCAAGTCATTTGCAAAACTTTCAAAATCATCATTTACGACTAATCACAATAACAAAATGATATAAAATTTACAACAAAATAATTTTTTAAATTTGGCAATTCATTCAATAGTAGCTAGTGCTTCGCCGTTCTTAAAAACACTGAAATGAATGTGTTTAAAGATCCCGATACCACTTCATGTATATGTGTATGCAAATAGAATGAAACAAAGCAGGGTTGGTCATGTTGAAAGAAAAAGATAGAAATATTCAGTGAGTGGGAGATGCTTCCAGTGCAATAATCTGGCGTGAGTAAGTTTTAAAAATAAATTATGCTATCTGCGTAAGCAAAGTATATAATGTATATATTCTGCTTGTCGAACACACATTTTACAATCCAAATAGATCAACACATTATTGCTTTTGGCAGTTTCACCGGTGAAGTCATCAATACTAATGTCATATTACGACTAACCACAAAAAAATTTATTAGTATTATCAACAGATATTTCAGATAAAATGTATGTATAATCCTCATTTGTACATCTATTTTTTGTGATAAATACATTTAATATTAATTATTAGTTAAATATACATTTAACATTCATAATTTAAAAATAAAGCTAATATTAGATTTATAAAGTCAACACACATCCCTGGTGGTGTGTATTTTTAAATGGCACACATGTTACTATTTTTATTTGAGTCAGGAACAGTGGTGTGCTATAAATAGATGATGAATTTTCAATGAATACACATGTGAACCAATTCAAAATAGATCTTGCTTGTCCCATTTAAAGGCAAAATATAAAAATACATATTTGGATTGAATTATGAACATAGTATTTTTTATGTGGTGTTTGATAGCATTTTGGTTTAATTTACATGTTTGGTTACTAGTTTTTAAAGCATGTGGTTAATCCATTTGGGGAACTTCATCAAGTTAATTACTGCATATTTTTAATTGTTACTATTAAATGTTACTTAATCACATAAATATATTTTAGTAAATACTTTCAGATGGCTTTGGAAATTCAGAAAAAAAACTTTTTGTGGTTTTAGATTATAATAGAGATAATATACTAAATAATAATGTACTATAATATTGAAGGAAATCAAATTTCTATTCAGTAATTGAAGAATTATAATTTACAAGTTTTGTAGAAAGAATTATTAATAGGATAGAAATATCGAAAAGAGACCAATTCACATGGTAGTGTGAATGCTCTTTGTTGAGATGAGAAAAATGTAATACATATAAATATGTAATAAAAACTTAAAACAATATATAACTTTATTTCCTTCTGTTCACTTCATTTAATTGCTTTTTAAACAAACATAACATTAAATTATTAGCAATGACTATGATGATATGTATTTTTTTTAGTATGAGTTTTATTACAATGGAGACATGCTGTATTTGACGAAATTTCATATTATAATTTTCTCTAGTGAGGTTTGTTTGAGGTGGGGTAGTTAGAAGTTAGAATGTTTTAAATACTTTATTTACAGACTGTATTGTTTTTTTCTATCCCAATATTGTTCAATAAAAAGCTAAATTTTCGATCTGATAAGAATATAACAATGTATCTTACAGATTTGCATTTTATTACACAGTATATATATTGTTTTTTTAGTTAACAAAACAAATATAACCTCTTTTAAATGGTGGTAGAAATATTTCAAATTAAACTTTCTACTATATCAACTTATGTGTCGAATGAGGATTCTTATATCATGCTAGGAAAAGTGACTGAAGATATTTTATATAAATACATATTATAAACGAACCTGTTCTGCTGAGTCAGTTCCGCTTTCTGCTCCATCACTATTTTGTCTATCGGATGCAATTTCCTAAAAAAAAAATGCGCATATTTCAGAGAATTGAAGTATAAAAACATATCACTAATAAAGAATGAAAATAATAAGATATTTTTAACATTGGCATACCAACAAGTTGCGTTTAAAAAGCAATATTGTAATATTGTTGTCATAATTATACGAAATTGCGAGAAAGAACTAGGGTATATAGTATAAAAAACCAGGTCATACGTACATCCATATCTATATTGACAACACCAGTTGAACGTCTCTTTGGTCTTCTACGGCGCTGTATAACATTCTGTGCCGCTTGTGTAGCACCACGGGCCTCGTTTTCTTTATCATCATCTGCTGAGTAAAACAAAAATCAATATTCTATAACTATATGTAAGTCCCCTCCATTTAAGTATACATGTTATACAGGAATTTTAATACTCCAAACTTCAGCACTAGTTTTTAATAATAGAAACATCCAAAATTTACAGTTAAAATATTGCTCATAACCGTTAGTATTTGTTGAATAGATAAGACTGGAACACTTGATAATTTTTTTCTTGTTTGAAATGTGGAACAGCAGCTAATATAGAAAGAAATATTTATAAGACATATTTAAAATTACAATCTCACAGATTTAATTGTGTATTTATTACTGACAGTTAGGATATATAATGTTTTAGTATAATAAGCCAACATAATTTGGCTCTATATATAGCTTTCCTCCACAAGCATATAAATTTCCAATTTGTTTCAACATCTAACCAACACTTTGTATTCCTCTCCACATACTATTTAATTAAGTTAAACTATTAAATGTTACTGCTAACTTATTTGACTTTTGGGGAAATCTTACCTCTGATTGGAGACAAAAGTGTAACTATTAACTAAATCAACTTACCCTTTTTATTGGTAGTCGATGAAGAGGTGCGTCTTAAAGGTATAGTTATTGTAGGTGCTGTATCAGTTGATTCTGGTGACTCACTGTCAGCATTTGTGGTTTCTGGGTCCTTTTTGGACGGTGCATTGGCATCTTCCAGAGCAAACTGCATGAATAAATAGTTGAAGCTATATTACAGTTTGTTATGCAGTGATATGTTAACTTATGGTTTCCGTTAATATATTTTTGCATGAAGTGTTAACTAAAAAAATTGGCTAATGGAAACATGTATGGCAAATGCATTTTTAAAACTGTTCATCATAAATATCTGTGGAGTTTTTTTGTAAATTGTTTAGCAGTGATGCTCATTACAAGCTACGAAAAATGTTTTTTAGTGAATTCAAAAAATCAAAAAAAGGAATAAAAGCTTAGAAACAGATTTTAACATATGATACTAATTGTGTCAGACATATATCGTAACAGTTTGAGCACCGCCATTGTATAGTATAGAGTGGAAAAAATTTGTGATATAATAGAATTTTATAAAAAAACAATGAAATACACATTGACAATATACACACACAATACTTAAAAGAATATTTTATAATCGTCAAGAAGACAGATAACAATGAATAAATTAATTCAATTGACAAAAAAAAAACTTAATAGCATAAAGCATATGAAAGCAGATAGAGAAAAATGCGGTGAACTTTAAATGAATCAAGTTGAAAAGAAAAATAAAATTTAATGAAACCAATTCAATGAAGAGACTACTAATATTCAAAACACTAACAGTATTTTTACATGATCAGACAAGTTTTACTTGGCAAGCTGAATTTTTAGTAAAACAAGTCATAAAAAAAAAACAATCGAGTATTACTGAAAATAAAAATAAATCTTATTATCCAATCAACTATGGAGTTTCGTTAAAAATTAATACTAAAATAGTATCATTTTCTAGGAGCACTTGCAGCATGAAGAATGATTACACAGTAAACATCAGAAGCTCAAATCTTGTACAGTAAGAACAAGTTTGTTGAAATTGATTTTGTGTTGAAGAAGAATGCAAAAAATAAAAAAAGCTGATACTGTAAATAAGAAATTGATTAGCTCATGCGTAGAATAAGATTATATCGCACATGTGATACAAGATTATTGTAAATCAATGAGGCATATTCTACAAAACTATCAATAATATTAGTGGAACACTATTGTAAATCAATAATGAATGCTATTGCATTTTGATATTTTCTACTATAAAAGTTCAATATTCATGATTTTCGTTAATACTAGTAGAAACTCGATTATACGGACTAAAATGGATAAAAACATTAATAGATATAACAATCTGATGACCATCCCATTTCAAGTTTTAAAAACAGATTTTTTTTCATAAGTGCAACAGCCACACAGTACTGCAAGCGAATTACGCATTAAATATCATACAAAGCGCACAGTGAATTTTTAATGGTGTTATAACTGGGATAACATATAAACTACAATGCTTGGAATCAATAAATTATCATTTTAGATTTAAGTAGTTTGGTAAGTATTATTTATAATGACAATAGAAGTTGACGCTGGAATCTACACAAAATTAATTAAAGGGTATTATATAGATTGCGTGTTAGATCACTGATATTTTAATTTCTCCAACTTTATAATTTAATTGTATATTAAAAATATATAAGACTGATGTATGGTTGTTATTCACAACAATAGAATAATCTTGAAGGATGCAACAGTGCAATTGACTAAAAGAATTAGCAGGGCTTAAATTGAGTAATGCCTGATAATGACTATTACTAGGTAGACTATGCTACTTCAAAAATTGAAACTTGGTAATCGAGTTTTTACAAACGTGTATCGATGAAATTTGCAGAAGATATAGAATCATTTATGTTATTCTTGAATGATTAAGATTTATTTTGAATAATGCTTCGGACTTACAGTATTTTTGTATTGAGTATGCGATATGGACACATGACAAGTACTTATACAATTCAAAATTTAAAGTACATGCAATATTGACGTAAGACGTCTTAATAAAATGCGATCATTGGGAAGCTGCAACAGGTTACTTTGTTGTATTGGATTTGGCATTGACCTTGCAGCCGGGGTCGACTCGAAGTCTCCATGATGGCCGGCGCTCTGGTCCGCCAGTGGCAATTGTGGCCGTTGCAGAAATCGTGATATCATTATTGCTGTCCGAGTGTAAGGGCAGCGTAACAGCTACACTAGACCCTGGCTCACTTACTTCCTGCACCATATGTATATCTAATTTGACTTTTGTCAATTATTTTTTAACTAACACGTGCCATTTTCTGCATTTTCTTTTTTACTGGCAACTTACTAACTACCCTGTTTGTGTAGAGTTGAAAGCGTTTATAGATATATTTTATTCAAATAAATGAGGTGTAACTCTTTTATGTATGTATAGATTGAAAATTATGAAATACAATAGACAATAATAGATACTTTAAATGAATGTTATTTCATTTGATATGAATAATACTTACTGCATTTTTAAAAATTGAATGATTTGGAGCATATTTTACAGTCATACATTTGTATTGAAGCAAACACAGAATTGTGAATGGTTATCAAACAGAAAAAAAATCAATGAAATTCAGCAGTGTAAATCGTTTAGTCAAAAAAAACAAATAGATAAATAGGAAAAAAAACAACTCCAACTTACATTGTCCTGTGTTGGGGCGGTATCGTTTACAGAATGAGTCTCTGTCTTGTGTATTGGTTGAGTATCGGTCGCTTCACTAGGGAGATTTTCTGGAGTAACAGGGGATTTGATTGGAGGGTTTGGACTGTTCTTCTTTTTTACAAGTTGTTCTGCTGATTTAATCTCATCTAAAGTGACACCTTGTGTTGATCGGCGAGTCTCGCGAACTCTTTTGGCGTGCGCTTTTCTTTGTGTTTCACTTTCTTCATCACGTACAGGTGGAACAAACGATCTGATAATAGAAAAATGAATTTATAGTAGACATATTAATAAAAACATAGAATAATATTATATACACCAGAAAATAATAAAAAAGAAACTGAAATTCAAAAGTAATATTGGATAACTTAAAGGTATTGTTGGGACATCATGCACAACTATTTTCATTCATGATCTCCATGTCCTTTCAAACAAATATTGCAAACCTTCAGAAAACAGGAGATTTTACACTGTTTTAATTTTTTTTATTGGCTGGTCCGCCAAACCCACAAGTGTGATTTTTTTATAAATGATTGAAATTATAAAAATAAATGTTGCAAATCTTGTTAAAATATAAGGAAATATCATTGATATCATTGAAAATATTGAAATACATCTGCTCAATGATGTATTATATTTATTTAAAAAAAATAACAATAAAATATGAAATAGTTAAGTATTGTTAATGTCACATTGTTTTTTAGCTGCCCTTTTCGGAGGTATGACACTATTATTTGCATTTACTGATTAGTCTCATTAACCCAGAGTTTCAAAATTAATAAAAGAATGATAGTTATTTTTTGCAACTTCAATGAATTCTTTCAAAATATTTTTATTTTGTTACATGCAGCGACACAAAATGAAAAATCATGCATTAAACCAATGGGGGTGTAAAACTAAGCTTTAGGTAAAACAAAACATTTAGTGGTTGGTCTTGCTGATAAAATACACATTGAATAAATGTTAATAGAAAAATGACCTATTATTACTTAATGATCCTTATTATCTATAATATATTTCATTTAGGCATGCTTTTGATGATAAAGTACAAGCCGATGAAAAATTATATCACTGAATTTATTTATTTAATCGAAAACAAAATGTAGAAAGTATTAATCTTAAATGTTCATTTACTTCCTTTCAATGGAGTAAATGTAGTTTTAACGTATTATTAACAAAGTAATGAATTACAGAACACTAAGCATTTCAAAAGACAGTGTAAATTTTACTATAGTCTGATCAAATCATTACAATGTTGTAGAAAAAATATGAACGATACACTATGACTAATTTCGTAGACTAAAATCTTTGTGTTTCTCTTTTTTCCAACTGAAACCTAAACTGCGCAATCTAAACTAAGCGATGGTTTTGTTGATAGTCTTAAATAAAAATATTCGTCAAAAACTGATAATTACAGCTAATTGCTTTGTATTTAATCTTTGATTGATATGCAATATTTTTTATTTTAAGACATCAGATTAATTGCATAATATAATGTATATATTTGAAAAATTGTATTACAAAAATCTTTCACACCAATTTTCTGATTAAGGGAATAGTTAGAATTTTATATTAAAATGGATAAACTGTACATATATATATTCTGTTAATTCTTATCAATGAATGATTTCGTAAACTTATGGAATACTGCAAAAATAAAGAAAAAAAATAACACATTCAGCTTTTCTCAATACTGTTAAAAAAACAAACAAAACGATAAAGTGGATACTATATACACAATGCCCTATAATATGCATTTAAAACTTGACAAACACAGATAAAATATACGTAACACGTACAGGTGTTTTTGTGAGCATATAAATCAAAAAGCACGAAACAATCTGGAAAACAAGCCCACTAGCGATTGATATCGAAAAAATTTTACTTGAAAAAATTCTTGAAAATATTTCCTGGGGAAAGTTTGGAGATTGGTGTAGGTGTAACTGGTGATGAATTGTTGCTTGTTGCGTTACTTTGCTCGTTCACACTTTCCGTAGAGCTGCATAAAATATATTCATTCAAAAGAAAACACTTGACAATATTGCAAAAGAATATATTATTTAAAAGCTGGTTTTTCATGAATAGTTTATTTTATTTGAATATTTGCATTTATGCAATACCCATCACAGCCTTGGTTATACAACAAAAGGGGTTATACCAAACTATGGTTGTTGAAAAATCTGACGTTAAAAAATAATCCCCGTAGTTGGCAGCGTGCGCGACTAACAATCTGGGGAATCCCCATCTGTGTTGGGTTTTTTAAAAATCCAAAAATGCAGGACTGGTTGCC
>JAGVSQ010004580.1:0-19135 GCA_022683975.1 Rhyacophila evoluta | reverse complement strand
CAGTTGTGAAATAGCCATAAAAAAACTAAGTACCCTGAAGAATTTTAAGGAGACATTTTTAAATGTGCTAACAAATAAATATCATTACAATATGATTGTCACAAATGTTTTATTTTTAAAACATTTGGAAATATTACAAATTATATAGAATAAGTGAGTATGTAGATTTTTTCTCAATATTCACCCCCATACGAGGCCACGACGTGGGGCTGCGTTGCATCCCTTCAGGTCATTCCACCATCCCTTAACTACGCCGAAAACATCCTGTGGATCGTTAGTACCCAATGGTCTATCAGAACGCTGAAATTTCGCCTGTTTCTGTTTCTCTAGGTATCCAATTTAGACATTATTAATTATACATACATCATAAAAATATGTGTAAAAAAGGAGAAAATGGATTTATTACTATTGTTATTATTTTAGAGTAACCAGATGACGTTATCACGATGCAGCGTATAAAACTTCGGATACTGAAAAATATTTAATTGCTATTAAAACTATAAATTATCACACTAATGACTGTTAATCTTCATAAAAGTGAGGCTTAATTGGACGCGTCATAGTCAGCTTTCCCCAGAGCCACTCACTGGTAGCGAACGAATTCTTCCGGGAGGGATTCAAAGGAAGGTAATCACACATCAAAATACTGGAAGAGAGGCGCATCGGCCTAAGCGGCAGCGGTAAATAAAACCAGGACTCGCCTCCAGCTTTAAGCTTTAGCACGAACGAAAAGAACCTACGTGAAAAATAAATCGATACGTTTGCTTTTATATTTATATAGTATCAAACGTGGAATGCTATTTTTTCACGTCAGTATATTCATTATTTTTGAATAAAATATACGAACTCGGCTCCAGGTGTCGAAAGCTCGAGTATTCTATGTAGGGCCAATACATGTGGTGCGTCCCTGTGGGCCCATCTATTGCAATAGACTTGTATCGGAACAGTGGCATGAGAATAAATAATAATAACTACACATTTTTGTCTACTCTAACTTTTAGTATACATTTTTAACATCCGTTAAAATTTATAAAACGTATAGATGAAAAAAATATATGAATTCATTAGTGAGCTTTCAAAATCTGACACATTAAAGACCGAAAACACTTAAGACCACATTTAATTTATTATGGTTGACAGATAAAAATAATGTTAACTTGTCATATTGTATAAAATTTTCCACGAATAACTGTCTAAAGGTGAAATAAATGTAATATTTTTATTGTCACGCCATTTTCACTAAGAATAACTCGGAACTATTGTACCAACAGTATTAGGAATAATATTATTCTAGCAAATAAGTATTTGATAACCATTTACGCTCCTGATATGGATTATTTGGATTTTCACAATGTGAAGACTTTTCTTAACGGATTGGTTTTTTTTACGAGGGTTGATTATCAGTCAATTGCGCATCCAGAGCTGCATCTATAAAAGGGCGCGCGATAACGCAGAGGCGATCCAATTAATAAATTACGTTATTTTTGGTACACAGTAGTATGTACTTATCACACACAGACGTACATTCTCAGTTGTCATGTTTGAGATACGTGTATTTAAATACCAAATGCATTATTTTGTAGTACGGGCATTATAAACCGGAGACTACTGAAATGTCTATGCAATTTCTGTAAAGCAAACATACGTTGTTTTGTAACTACGTTGCAATTCAGAAGGCGTGGATTGAAGTCTTATATTTACGATAAATCGTCCAAGTCAAATAAATGATCGACGTGGCCACACTGTGCTAGTTTAGGCGGCAATAAAGCGAAGCAACTACGATTTACTGGAGAAATGATATTCTCCATTTTCATCGCTTATTTTAACGAAAGGAATAAATCAAAAAGTCGTATCTGGTGATCTACATAACAACGAAGGCACGATTCTTTTGACTATTAATTGGATGCCTGGGTTTTTCAAGTACCCACATCGATACAAGCACTTAGTAGAATAGTACAATGTCGTACTTTGTACCATAAAACATCGACAATATCGTCGTAAATAAATTATTCGTGCCCCAATTATCCGGCCTTCGGTTATCGAATGTTCGAATATTTTATGTCATTTTCGTTTCATTTTCTGTGAATTATTAGATGCGGCCATTGCCAACCATGCGAACTCATCACACATCATGTCTAGGGGTTAAATTTCCCGGATATTTTTGTTCTCATGAAACGGGAAATTTAAAATCATATTCCCGGGAATTCCAGGAATATCATTCCAGAGTTAACGACCCAAAAAAACGAGACATTTCATATGCTCTATTTTTATTTAATGAGGTTAACAAGTAAAATCAGCGAGCAAAAAAAACGAGTTAGTCAATAAGCTATTCGAGAAATTAAAAATAATATTGAACACATATTACACAAACAAACAAAAAAGTCAAATGGCTGATTTTTTAAATTATTTTATACAACCCCATCAATGTATAATATGCTAATAACAGCAAGTCCAGGGATCTGGAACAGATTAAGGACGTATATCGAGGTTCCAATATATATATATGCAGATTACAGTAAAAGTTTTATCAATATATAAAAATAAAATGTCAGGTCGAGTACTGCTGGTTGGTTGTCGGAGACCTAAAAACATTACGGTTACATAGTTTACTGTATTTACCAAATTACATGGAGTATTTTTATGTTCATTTTTTGGTACTTGAAAAATGTGTATACATTTTATTAATATAAAAAAATCTATAAAATTGACAATATCGTTCGTATTTTTAAGCGGTTACGTAATATTCGTAGATATGTGTTTCAAAGAAAACGAGTTCGTGTCATCAATTTGATATCGCGTAGAAAAGCGGGCGATATGATTAGTAATTTATTATTAACATGTGAGCACACTGTAAAGAAATAAAATCTACTATCAATGTACGTAATTGAACCAAATAAATACGTATATTATTTTATAAACATGGCAATATTTCAACATGCAAGTCAAAGAAAGTAAACCATTTTATAATATGGTAATGTCAATGACTGCTTATCTGTGCCGACACAATAAAAAAATACATAAATTATACAAAATAATAGCCAGTGTCTCGTACTTTCAATGGACATGCGTGCATGTGCGTAAAAGTTATATTTCAAAAAGAAATATATTTATTACCTATTAAGTGCCAGCAGTTATAAGTGAATATATACGAGTTGTAGGCCCAAAACATGAGTAAAAGCAGTGAATATAAAAACAACCGTGCCATATTTTTAGTATTACATTTCTCATAAAATAGGTATCATACTATCTAAGTTTAATGCTATAATAGAAGTAATTTCGCGAGCAAGAATTTCGTAAAAAATTGTTAGATGCTACTATAATGGATTTCAATGAATTCTCAAAATAGCGGCTCTCTATTATAATTGTGTATTATAACAGAAACAGTCCACTAAAAGTTGGTCAAAATTTTCAATCATTGTCTTCGTCTACATTTCTTCTCCAGGATCTTACTTTGTGGCATTGGTTTATTGTAAAATAGCAATGAACTTTACATAATTTCACCAGCACCTCAGCCAGGCTACTTCTTCCCACTTTCACCAATACTGTGAAATTACACGTACAGCATATTAGCCTTTTTAACTTTAAAAAATAAACTTTACTTACTTAAATGTCGCATGATTCCGTCTAGGATAATATTGCCCCATATAAAAAGATTAAAAAAAAACAAAACACCGAGAACAATAAAAAGAATCGCACTAATTTAACCTACCCTAACGTGATCTAATTCATCAGATACCAAGTAGTTAATATTCGTGTAGTTTTTTTACAGGGCTTTATTGATAGGGTTGCGGTGCGGTTTATAATGGTGTCGATAGCATTTTGCACATATTCATTTTCACAGCCAGCTTTATATATTTCAGCTATAAGCTTAAGATTTCAACGCATTTCTGACTGAAATTTATTCTTCCACCCATTCTCGTCACCCATTGTAAGAATCTAGCTCTTCGAAAATGCTGGTTACTGAAGTCAATATGTACAGAGAATGTTGTAAAAAACTTCTTTACAAAGTGGAAATTTAATTACAGGAAAATATGTTCGTCTTCTTGACACTGTAGGGTAACAAACCTAGTCAAAGTTTATTATTTTTGAAATAGAAAATTATTCCTATATATAATTATCTATGATTCCACGACCTACGCCCAGACAGAGATGTATGCTGTATTATTATGTATTTAAAAGAATTGATATTTGTTTCATCATTCAGATCATATATTATACCTTCCTTTTCTGAATAAACAAATCTTCAGTTTATAAAAGATTTTCTTTTCTAAAAACAAAAAATAGCTTTATAAATTCGCGTTCCTAACATTTCACTTCAATAAGACCGAGCATAA
The DNA here is from genome assembly GCA_022683975.1 of Rhyacophila evoluta. Taxonomy (NCBI): domain Eukaryota; kingdom Metazoa; phylum Arthropoda; class Insecta; order Trichoptera; family Rhyacophilidae; genus Rhyacophila; species Rhyacophila evoluta. Next base: position 14,801 of record JAGVSQ010004580.1, on the reverse strand, counting down.
AGTAACGTCTACTTTATTTTTGACTAAAATCTGACAAGCTAACTTACTGAAGTAGACGGATATATCCGAGAACAGTGGCTGTCGGGCGGTTTTGTTTTCGAGACAAGCGGTGGGCGGCCATAAGGGGCGGCGCGTAGGGGTGGGCGGCAGACATCGCACCCGCCTGCCCCCACACGCGGGCGAAGTCGCGACCTCTGATCGCCGGATTTAGCAGGTTTAGGGGAGAGGATTTCGGCTGTGGCATATACCGTATCAGACTGACGACCGTCTGCTGTGCTTAAGCAGTTAACTGGCTTTTGGAACGGTTAGCTCTTTGGTTAATCACGGGCATACATCATAGCAATAATACATTAATAATAATTAATTGCTTACTAGAGAACAGAACTAAATTTTACATAGAATTTCCAAGGAAGTATATCTTAATACTGGATATTTCGCTTTTAACGTACGATTATCGTAGAAACCATCATAGGGTTAATTAATTTACCATGTATTGACGTATTTATTAGGAAGGTTTTGTCGAATTTATTTATGCACGAAACTGCGTGATATATTAATATTTAATTTTAACTATAACACAAAACAACAGAACACATTACTAAATTTACGTTTTCTAGTTATTCACGTGAATTTTCAGTGTATTTTCCTACACTCCTTCATATTTATAACACGTCGTGTTTCATTGTTTTCTGCAAATGAAACCTTTAACAAAACAGTGATCTTTATGATCACATTTGCTAATTATTTTGTAGTCACAAAAATACATTTTCGGTTGCCATAAGGATTAACTTGTGATGGAAATGAATCAATTTCAGGACATCTAGTGCATAAATATAATTATATAGAATACTTTACTATCGTCCCTATTACACCAAAGGCTGTAGATTACTTTTCCACGACAACCAAAAATCCGATCTCTCCCAAAGTGTGGTACTGTTTTATTAAAGACTTCAATTTATGCTAGAAATATGCAAAAAAAACTGTATGTATACAGAAACTTTAAGTGAGATGATATTATGTAATGAGACAAAAAAATATGAGCTAAGCCAAATTGCATAAATAAAATTTCAAAACCAATGCGTTGATAGATGGCTGGAGAATAGAACCTATGAAGAAACGTCTAACATTGAGGAGGCACATAATACGAACGGACTCTCTAAGCGAACTAAAATTAACAAAATTCGACTATATTCTTATGTATCCCGATGAAAATCATCCATTGATATTATTTTTGTGGTATGAAGATTTGTAAATTTCTGGGTAAACAGCGAATTACGTGTATTATAACTGTTAAAAAGTATCAGATAATAAACAAGTTCCAAGCTAGAAAAATAAAACGAATAACCATTTAAATGAATTAAAAGTTATTTCAATCAATTCAAATAGATATTGTTATTCGAATAAACAAAATTATTCAACAGAGCGTAAAATTTCTCGAATAATATAAACAACTGACAATAGATAAGAATGTCAATAAAAAAAGACAATGCAAAGAGCATAACATAAAGGCTGTTGCTTTTCCACGACCAATCGCAGAAAAAAAAGAATTTAATACGTGGGAAACAAACAAATTCGCGCGGCACTATTTTACAGTATCTATCTATCAATCTATTAATTATAACAAAAATGAAATATGGCAATTTCAGACTGCAGACAGTTCACTGCGATAGGGAGAGAGTATTGGCAAATAAGTATAAAAAAAGGGATCGTGCGAAAACGGTTACATTGTCTATCAGAATTACTAGATTGTCCGCACGTTTCACGAAAGAAAACTAAATTTGTACTCACAGTGAGTTGTAAATTTCATTTTAGAGAAGCGTGTTGAAAAAATCGATATGTTGGCAAAACCGAACTAAGAAAAGCTGGCTGGCTTCAGCCACAAATATAAAAATATACACAGACATATAAAAATACGACGTATAGAATGATAAATCTCTAATTAACTTATTCATTACATAGATAAAGTAATAACTTCACAGCTCTCACTTTTCTATTTGTATTTAAATATACGTCTTTAATGAACTGGATACATTGCTTTTTTATCACAATACTGTATATCCATGCATATATTGTATATGGTGAGACATTATTAAAAAAATGATCAAAATTCAGCACGTCCGATGGACTTGACGCGTGAATTATCTGCTAAAATGGTACATAGTTTGGTCATATTTAAACATAAGATAACAATTTCCAAATTGTTTTCTCTTCGACGTTTGCCAATCATCATATAATAGTAATGCACATATTTAAAATCTCCAAAGGGAAAAATCAGGCGACCCTCTTGAAATACCGTGTCCGTGTCCGTGATATGATATTTATTTTCCCAAGTTTTGAGTTAATTTGTCCCCAACATTCTAGTTTTCTGCCCTTTGCACGTGTCATTTAAGGAAAATTCGAATGCGGCAGTGTATTGATTGATCTTCGAAAACAGATGGTTGCGGCGGATAATGGGACTATTGCGATATGACCTGACCAGGAATAAGATAAGTGAACACATTTTGGCCAAGCCATTTGTTATGGTAGTCTATGAATTTAAAAAATGTTGATGTAGCCCGGTGAGACGCGATAAGATTTTCGGCAAAAAGAGTGACTGTGGTGTTCATTAGCTTCTACTTAAAGCTTAAAGAGTGTATGTGGATAGAAGAAAAGAATACACAGTCTGGACTTAACGTAATCTTCTGAGGCTTCACGTTGCCATCCTAATTTAAAAATAGCAGCATGTATACGTTGTTCAAAAACGTATCGAATATAACGAAAGCTTTCTCGGAGAGAGCAGAGTGAAGAGTGAACGGTGAATACTAAGTAACTCGGCGATCATGGCTCGCTTTTCATGTTCCGCGGCGCGAGGTCAAAAAAACGACATCTAATTATTGCACGGATAAACAACTAATTACCGACATTTTGAAACTACGCGATGTACAATACATATTTCGGTCTGCAATTTGCGATTTGAAATTTACAACAAAAATTCTCGATTTATTTAAATTGAATTTCAATTATTAAAGTTCAAAATACGGATATTTGACTAGCGTCAATAAATGTGTGACACTAGTTACTTTAAATGACAATCATCATATAACCCATTTGATTCTGCTTTTAATTCTGGATGAATAATCGAATTGCGTCAAATAATTAATAGACGGAATATTCCTGTAATGTTAACTCGTACAAAAGATTAACACTTATTAAATAATTGAGTCGATAAAAATAAAGCAAACTATCGGCGATAAGAGACTGTATTCATTATACTAATATAAAAATATGTATGTGCAATCTATTTGAGAATACACCTATACTATATTCTCGAATAAATATCGCCCACTTCCATTATCACATATTTTTTGGAATGCTTCCATTCGCAGAACAAAAAAAATACCCTGTTTGTTATATAAAACTCTTATAAACCAAAATTAAAAATATTATTTTGGAAATTTAAAATTAGAATATTGGCGTTCACAGTAAACGTATTTAACGGTATCAGATTATTTCGGAATTTAAATTTTGAATGTGTACTTCTGTCAACTGAATAAAATAAACGACTCCGCGTTACCGACCAAAGTTAATGACACGATTTTGAGACTTTCAATTTGGAAAACTCGAATAAAATGAATACGAATATGACGAGAATTGGCAACATCGGATTTGTTTCTTCAGTCAGTTTGCGACGCAAAACAATCTTTACATTCCGTATCTTCTTCTCATTCGTCCAATAGGAATCGTATACATATTATTATACAGTCGGTTATATTATGCTTTCACTCATTACACGGCCGGTAATTGCCCAGTTGTAGGCCGCCAACTGCGGATTCAACAGTTCCATTCCACCATACAGTTACCGTCTCAGCTCTACCATCATGTGTACGTATGTAGGTATTATTATACTTTTATATGCCCAGCTGTATCATTAATTAGTAGGTAGACACTCACTCGTCGACTCGTGAATGGACTCATGATTCCAACGGTATATAACTCGTATATCTTGATCAAAGACAAACAAATAATTATCATGGAATGGATTGGACACATTGACATCAGATGTTAACCAACTCCCAACTGTAGAACCTAGAAATTGGGAGTTGGATGTCGAGCATAGCGGACTTTACTTTTTATAAGCTTTTATTCTCTTTCATTTAGCTATTGCGATAGTGATTTTTATTAACGGTGGCACATTTTATTTGTACGATAAAATATGCACAACATAAAAAAAAGACGGACATAATAATTGAATTGAAAATTAATTTTGATGGTTTGCCGCACGTACACAGTGGTTAAAATTCTATGGGGAAATATTTAATTTTTATATTCTGATTTTTTATAAACGTGTGTATTAGCTTCCTCAACGATATTTAGGAAATCTCTCTACGGCCGACATAAAGAAACATGAGCACGCAGCATTATTAACATGTAGACATTTTTTTAGTATAATTCTATTTAGTATATAATAGTATGGCGATTGATACTTCTAATCACTTACCACACTTCAGATTTTTGGGAAACTTTTTGTATGTTGACTTCATTTTATTACACAGAAGTCACAACAATCGTAAGATGTCAGAGAAACAAGAGTTGTTAGTAATTGTCACTGAATTGGAGACGAGAAATACAAAAACCAGTAGACAAATATGAAGCAATGGTCAATCAACCCCATTGATTTTGATACAACACATTCATTTTACATTTAGTCCTCAAAAATGTATTTTATTTTAAGTATACCCGGCAATGTGTTAAAGTAAGCTAAACCAAGAAACTGCAATTGCAACATGATATGAATCTTTTATTTGTATGAAATGATGAACAAGGTAATTGTTTTGTAAAGATGTTAATGCTTGCAAAAATAATGCATTCAGCCATCGCTGGTTGGATTCGAAACCAAGCATACGACAATATAAACAATAGTAAAAGATGTATGTACCAAACGCCATCTCTAAGCGGACGAGTTACGTTGGTGTGTTTATAGTTGATAAATTGTACTTGAGAATCTCGCAAACTCAATAGACAGAGTGAAAGGGTTTAATTTGAATAGTCACGGAAACGTTCGCAGGCCCGCAGATTGATATCCACGTACCAATACTCGCAAATTAGTTGTACAAGCAAAAGTACCGTCTACAGCTGGGTTCTCAGTTTTGATCAGAACACGCTCTCAGATTATAATCGGCATAATGAAAGAGTGAGGGGGAAATCTGCAGGGTGGAAGAGAGAGGCGAGCGATATTTTCCTTGCATAATTCGCGCAGTTCGTTATTTCCTTATTGCAACAGTCCGCCTCTGGTTGTGCAACAGCTCCGCTTAAATCGATCCCGTTGCTTTGGTAATAAAGTGTGAGATGCAACTATTCATATATGGCCGTATTAAAAATGATAATGAACGAGCAAGAACTAAAAAAAATCGTCATTCATTATAATTCGAAATTTGTTTGGAAATATGTAAATCGATCTTAGAAACAGCGTCGATTGAAGGCGTCGATATAATGATAAAGATGATTTAGAAGCATGAAATGAATATTTATATATTACGCGAGCTAAAAAAACGAGAAAGGGGCGGTGATTATTTTTTTTATAGGGGGTATGCCAAAAAAGATTAGGAAACTATTATAGACATATATAACACCAACATTAAAACCGCTACAGGGTGGGTCTTGTAATTTCTTGAACCAAATTCTTTTGTTATTCGCGGAATTCACAACAATTTCTTACGTCAAGAACTAGTCCTCAATGATAGCTGGAACATGATCTGATAGTACGGTTAATAATTTAATAATGAACGTAGACAATGGAAGTATATAAATACATAGGTTTAATTAAACATGGAGTGAATATATAAAATACAAAGACAATAACCGAATGAGTTAGGTTCATTCTAAGAAAATACGTCAGCAGACCTCCCATCGTGTAGGTAGATAAAAGATATCAATATGCAATCAATTTTGATGAACATAGAATAATGCTCTCCACAATACTAACGTCATTGTAAGTCTAATTTTACACTTTAGCGGAAGAAACAAATAGTTCTCAAAATTCCTTATATAATATGTATTATGTTATATACACATACCCGTAATGTCATACCCATAACTCAAAATGAGTGGTCTAAATTTACATATTTTATTATTTAAATTAGTAAGTTTCCGAAAAATTTACCGGTGAAACCATCAGACAAATAAATATCAGATTTTTGTCTGTCGTATGCCAGTTATCAATTGAAAAGAGGGGCACCTTGTAAACAACAATAAACAATCGACCCACTCTGAGTCGGTTCCGAACTCATGAATTTATTAAATTTCAAATCTTACACTGAACGCCAGAGGAAAGCACTAGGAAAAGAATCGATAAATATTTACAAATTTATCAGCAAACTTGATTACTGAAAATAAAAGGCATAATAAATTTCTTAACATGTTGTTTCCACAAATCTGATTGTTTTCTTTATTTACATTTGTCGTGTACTAAATAATATATATATTTTTTACTAATACATTTTCTTTACCGACGATATTCTATTCTACTATTTTGGAACAGTATTTTTGGGGGTCCTTTTGGATTAAAAAATCCATTCATGGTTCTCCAATTTAATTTTGAAGACCAAAAGTAATTAGCTTACAATAAAATACAAGTATTTCCAAAGTATGTATACAAATATATTTTTTATTGAACTGTTTGTACACTTTGATTACTTACTTTTAAATTTAAAATACAGTATTTTGGCGTTCTGACAGAATCCCAGTGGCTCTTTGTAGATTTCCGATTTGAGAAGCCCTGTCGTGGAGTACTATATAAATAAACAATATTCATATACTAGTGTGCCTCCCTTCATTCCCATTTAATGACATTGCACATTACGTGACGTGTTACATTTCGCGTAATTGTCTACGTTAGTATCCTGAATGTTCTATGAGTCATATAGTCAATTATGATAGCATCAAAAAATAAACCCCGTTAAATTAATCCGATTAAGATCTCCTCCCATAAAACAAGTGCTGCACCTTGCTATAATGTACGTGCTTCCTTAAAAATGCATGCGTCATAGGAGTTTTAGGCTTATTATATATTGTGATTCACAATCAAGAAAATAAAGTGCTTTTTGCCCTCAAGGCTTTCGAGTCATGCATAAAACAACAATGTAAGGAGAAAATGTCAAACAGATTTACCAGCCGAGTGACCGCACGAGGATTATGCTAATCATTCTTCACATCGAATATCGATCGACTCGTCGATTTGAATATCGTTTATAGTCAATCATCGATGGAGTGATATTATTGAAGTATAATTAAAATGCATTTATAATATTATAATACAAAGGACGGATTTCAGTCGGTTAAAAAAATGCTGAATCAATATTAGCCAATTCGTTACTGGAATAAAAAAAGCAAAACGGCGAGTTAGGTCTCTTCTCAATAAAGATCGATATTAAGAGGCATAGTTAGAATATAGATGTGAACAATAGAGGTTCACGCCAACCAAAGTCTTTGGAAGTTCCTCTTACAACACTTCTGGCACTTTGAAGTCTGTATCACTTTAATTATACCATGGTATATTTATGCTATGGTATAGCTGGTGTGACGAAATAGTAGGTGGTAGAGGGGAAAGGAAATTTTGTGGTTATAATCACTTCTGTAACTGATACAATAGAATGTCACTCAGCGGGCTTGTTTGAAATTTGAAATGGACATGAGCTAAACGGAATGCAATGGTAATTAGGTTAGATTAGGCATGATTAGAAGACCGCTATTCATGTATGGCCAGAAAGAACAAATTTTAAAAGGAATGGCCTATTGTAACCAAATATGTGGACAAAATAACAGAAAATACTTATAAAACAGCTAACAGTTTTATTTAAGACACCATCGATCTACTGTTTCTGCTTTTAGAAGTAGAGGAAGCAAAGGTTATGTATAAAGATATTATTGCAATATCATTAGTTTTTCTCGGTTTGAGCATGGGAATGAAAATGAAAATTAGTGCAATATTAGGTTAAATCCTTATTTACAAAATGAGAAAAACACTACACAAATTTTGAATGATTTATGAATGAATGCCTTTCACGCAGGGAAGACAAAGACAAAGACAAAGATCAAATGATATACGAATAGAACTATAGATATTGGACAAAACACTGTATTATTCCAGAGGCTTCTGATTTATAGTGTACAGTGTGTGTCTATTTAGTATTTATGTTGGATATGAATTAATTTTGAATGTAATGCAAAAGCTTTCAAACATTGGCCAAAGAGAGGGAAGCTGAAAAGAAATTAAGTCGAGTGAGACGTTTAAATGAATACACTTAATCAGGGGCTTCCTGGGTGCCACAATCGTCTCACGAACGAGGCACAGGAATACGAATGAAAATGTATGCAATCAGCAGGCACATGCAATGAATGGCTTTACACAGGAACGTACTTTGTAGACATGATCTGCTTCATAATTTTACATTAGTAACTGTTTGATTGAGAGAGGTAATGAAAGAGGCATTTTGAATTTAATGAAACAAAATACAGCACTCAATGCATCAAGATATTGCGACATATGTAGTTTCTGTACGATGAAGGACAACTTTTAAATTTTAAAACATACATATATTAAAGAAAGCATTTTCTTTCTCATGGAAATTGAGCCATAAAAGAGCTCATCGGAACAAGAATTGATTGCCCGTAATTAAAAAAATATGTTTTTGAAATTAAATCAACATCTATGAAATGTAAAGCGAATTGGGTTAATTCTGGCACATTTTCTTTTCTTCTCTGGTAATATTTATACTAATTATTTTAATATACTTTTGACTATTTTGACGAATAGGAAGAATAAGAAAAACTTTCTTAATTAAAAATAATTTCCAACATAGTAGCCAGCAGTAATCAATCGTATGGTGTTCAATAAATCAATTAAAAATAATCCAAGCCATAACATTTTTTTCTTTTGTTTTAAGAAAATCAAAAAAATATTCAAATTTAGAAAAATCTTTATATTATTATACAAGAGATTTATGTTATTTGACAGCACCAAGTTATTGCGATAGTGATTTATGTGTATCTTAGATTCTGTGACTGCTGTTGCATCTTCGATGTGGAAGCATTTTAGAGCGAACTATTGTAGATTAACTCAATTTTATTTCCTCTCGTGAACAATGTTGGAAAAAACGCGAACATGTGTCGTGGAACAAGTCAGGGTGGGAGTGGCACGCGATGTGACGTCATACGGTTCTCATGGTACAGGAGTTCTTAGTGGGGCCGGCATGTGAAGCTGACATTTTATTAAGTTTACAATGTGAAATACTATTTACTATCTTCCGACAGCGAACATCAACTTGTTCTCGTGAGTTATACTTGATATTTTTCTTCGTAAAATACCACAAAACATTATATATTCGAGGACATATCCCATAGAAGACAATTCATTATTTTGACGGGCTAAAAATGCTGAGAATACAAATTTATCAGATTCTTTTTTCGAATGCTATAAGCAAAAAAAAAAATCATGTAAAAAAATCAAAATAGCAATTTTGACAGAAAACAAGTGTCACGAAAAAACTGATCGTGTAAAAAAGCCTTACATGCGGCTGTAACACACTCAAAATCGACAGACCTTTTACCTAAATAAATCGCCATCTATTTTAGCGGATATTTTAAAGACAAAATAACATTATTTTTATAAATTTATGGATTAAAATAAAAAATAATTAATAATATTAATGGGAATAGCAACAATTTCATTATAAATATAAAACGAACAGTACCCAAAATATTTCGCTTGTATACACATACCGTACTATCACTGTATATTTATCAAATTATCATGTGCTTATTTCTTACTAGAACTCTATTTTATGACTGTAGAGAAATCATGTTAAATTCCAATTCTACATCTTAACGATTATTTTCGACAGTTATTTCGGTTATAACACTATGATAAAGATTACTAACCTTGTATTGATAATGACTGTTAATTATCTAACCTTACCAAAACTAAATGATTTGCTAAATAATAATTTACCCTACCATTGTAAATTGGACTCGTGTAGATAAACTGTATAAATATTATAACGAATGCCTTTTTTCGTGAGAAACTATACAATGGTTTGAAAATAGTGTATATTTTTTTAAACATTATATACTAAACAAATAATTCCACAAAAATTGCAACAGCCCTGATATAATATTTATATTGATAACAAAACGAAAGTTTTTTTTTATCTGTGCCAAAGTGCAACGAACAGAAGTTCCAGATCTTATATTGCTTGGAATGATATTATTTTGTGCAATTATTATTATTGTGTACGCTATATCATAATATCAAAACAAACATCTGGATGCCATATTAAATTGAAAGCAAGACTTGAATCGAGAGGAATAAAAAAAAAACAAAATTCACAATACTTCCTTTTTGTCTGTGATTTCATACACACGCGTACCACAGCTACAAAACGTATACAAGAACAAAAGATTCTAATAAAAAGTGCACTGTAGTTTTGTAGAATGGAATTGTAATAAAAAGAATCTTAAATTCTTCAAACATCAGATTAAAACGAGTTAGTTACTTTAGCTTGTGTTCGCGGATCGTTTAACTTCAATGTTTTTTTTATTATTATTACTTGTAGCGTCAGATAATGAATGTGAAACTCAAGCGGCTGTGATGCAATTATTATGGCATCAGCTACTTTACAGCAGAGATTCCCAAAGTGGGCAATATTACCCCCTGGGGGTTCTTGAGAGGTACAGAGGTAAGTGGAGACTTTACGGACAACAGGGGAGATTTAAGGGCATTTAGCCGAAGCGGCGAGGGCAATAATAATTTTGTAAATTTTAAAAAAATTTACAGACGTAGAGCACAAATTCGTATCCATAATGTACGTTTTAGGAGGTTTTGTTACACCCCATGGTGTTGGTCGATAGCCAATCGCTTAACACATTGAGCACCCAAACTAGCACTGTCATTATTAGTGACCATGTACTTTTATATGTATATTCGCATATCTTACCATTTAACAACTGAGGCGACAAAATGAAAAATATATTTCAACGTTTTCGTTGACTATACAAGTATTATAATTTGTTTTCTAAGAAAACATACAAAATGCATAACCGTTCTCTGCAAACGCACTTTCGAATTGCAGGATCGTGTAATACTAACGAGCGACGACAAGAATCTATGCATTCAACAACTACACATAATTAATTATACAAATAGAATGAAGAATTATATATTATGTAAAAACTGATTTATCAACGACGACTAATGTCGCGGATCAAATTAGTTTGAAAATCGCTGATTTATAATAATCATAAAACATCCTAAATAAACTTTATAAATAGATATAACATGGAAATCGCTCAATAAAATATTGATTATTGTCATTATATATCCATAACAGTTGTCATTAATACTAAAGCGCATGGCAGTCAATTATTTTTCAATAGACATTAAGCACAAGATTTTTAATATACGAATTAAAATGTACCCGGTAGTTTTTTAATTTGAATATATCGACCATAAAAATGTAAATAGTGAATCATTTAATAGTAATTGATTTTTATTATCATTTTAGTTACAATAAAACTGTATATTTTGCCTGGCAGTGGCGTTAAGAGGTAAGCAAAAGAGTAAATAACAACATGACATTTAAAAATGCGTTAAAAAAAGTTCGTATCAACGGTAAGAATACGATGAAAAATTTTCAAATAAATGTGTTGAAGAAAGTCCAGGTGGTTGGTTTTCTTTTATGTAAATATTTTTGCGAAGCGTAAGCTCGCGACGGAAGTGTGCGTTAAAAAAAACGATATTTTGATATGATTCTCGACTGGATGTAAAGTATTTATAATATATATATATATACTGACACTATGCATGGAGACATTTTTCGTAGTTTAAGTGCCAAAAACGCATAAAATTTTATGCACGAGAAATTCGTCAAGGTAAAACGCATTTTTCAAACCGTCCGTTACATTTTGTCCGCTCAGAAATTCAAGCATATGGATCTACGCGATGCGAAAATGTCCACTCTACAAAATACTGTACATATAAATAAACACACTTAAATTATTAAGCCATGCTTCTTTTCTTTTTCCCGAATCTTTTCTCTCTAAAAGCTTCAACCGAATTTGAAGTTCTTCTTTCCAAAAGCTTCAATTGAATTTGCAGTGGGTGATATCTGTTACCATATATCACGTGCCTAATTACAATTTTGTTCGGATAATTATTTATATATGAGCTCTATATATTGTTGTGTTTTATTTTCAATTGCATATTTCAAAAATGTATTTCTTTCAATAGTAGAGTAGTTAAATGCAACACTTGACAAGAATACATTTAAATTACGGAGAAGATTTAAAATTTGTCGCAGCTATTTTAAATTTGTATTATTGAATCATTCAGATAAATATATATCTTTTCAAAATATATAAATTTTAGATGTGTATTTTAAATGAATTTTAGACATATTTATAATTTAGAATTATTAAAGAATTATTTGAAAGTCCACGTTGACAGGCATAAATCTTTTCTAGATCAAAAAATAAAATACCGAGATTTGAGGTTGGTACTTCCGAACTCGACTTATTCTACTATGCCAAATTTTAAAAATGCATAAAAAACCATTTAGTATACAAACCTGTTGAAAAAATGTTACATGGTTATATTATACAAAAAATACTTGACATGGCGGAATGAGTTCATTTTGGAAATACCCCCCTCATATAAGGTTTTGCCATTCGAATACAACACATCATTTTTAGTATATGATTGTACATAAATAGAAATTTAGTTTTGTACTATAGCGAATGTTATACGCGTCGTAAATAATGTGCGACTAGTGCCTGTATACAGGCCATCTTTTACCAGGTGTCTAACTTTTTTCCCCCTACAATACGAGAAAGTTCCGAAATGTCGTCGCCGCCCCCCCAACGGAAATATCGACAGCTTTGCTTCCAAGGGCGCAAAATCGGTCGCTTTGCGAGCTTTGATAAGAAATCACTAGGAAAATAATTCCCACTTAGCACGTTTCGACTTTGATCGTATCGCAAGTTCATTTGAGGGGAAAAATCGTGGGAAAATCGGTGAACGGTCGAAAACCGTTCAATTTTACGACGCTACAGAAAGCTATGCTGAAATAAGGCATGTGTGACCAATATTAAATAAGTTTAATAATCCTAATAAGTCTTCACATTCTACATTTAGATCGTAACTATATTTTTGATTATTAAAGTTTTTATTAATAAATATTATGTTTAAAAATTATTACATCAATCGAATATCGGCTGCAAAACGGAGAATATTTTGTTTGTTAGTTTTTAATCTTATATAAAAACAATAAACAAATAACGATATTATCGCGAATACAAACATGAACATGAAAAAATGTTGTTTATTGAAATAATCAGAAACCGACCAAAAAAATATTTGTTAACAAAAAGAACTTCTCGTATTTTGAGAAGTCAATATTTAGTTTAAAAAATAATGCGAAATCTACTGTATATTTGATATCTTTGCTAGAATGGTGGATAACCATGGCTTCAGTCTTGTTTCAGAGAGACGAAGCGCTGCATTGACATCCAATCGGTTTCTCGGCATCGTTTTTATTATTGACAAGGCCGAAAAAGTCTTGTCACATGGATATATAATTTATAACTTAGGGAAGGTTTTGTTCTTCCATTTATGATATACATATTTTAAGAACAAAAAAATAATGTCAACTCTAACTTTTTTTTTCTCTAAATTATAGGCATTTTAAAATATGCGACAACAACCGTTCACGGACCAGCAGAAAATCCGGTGGTTGGTCTAGCATTAACATGATCAAATTTTTCGTCTTGATAATGGTATTATAACACAAATAATAGTTAACAAAACTAATTGAAATTAACCAACCGAACAATAATATACTAACATAATTATTGAAACAATTGAATGTGATTTTTATAAAAGTTATGTAATCGTATCCCCAAAGCGACCCCGACGTTAATACAATAATTAACGTATAATGAATGACCTGTCCAGGCGTGATTGACAAATTATTACAAATGGCAACTCAGTCAGAAAATACGTGCTTAATTATATAATTCACTTGAAGTGCTAAACTCGTACTACAGAAAATCTCACAAAAAACCGTCTGAAACAAAAATGGGTGTTTCCTCCGAACAGCTGGCCTACCCCAATAGCCGGTCGCTTAACGACACCACGTCTAAGGACACCGTTTCATTTAGTAACGCAAGTGGCGTCTTGGAAACCTCACCTGGGATTTAATTCGCAATTAACTAGAAATATACTAATATAATACCATACTTTGGTCGATTTTGGTATGAACATCATTGAATTTTAAGGACAGAACTGCCAGATTTTCTGCAGACATACTGAAATGTACTGAAAAGTAATTCAGGTCCAAATTGATATTGTCAAAAAAATACTACTTTACAAGACATTTAGCATTTACTATATTCGCAATGCATATAGTGTACGTTTAATATATATTTTAAAGAATAAAAAAAGTAAAAACGCCAAAAAATGTGGATAAATACTATTCTTGAGATTTTAACAACAATGCTAATATAAATAAGATATGCAATAATTTGGCATATTTTTTGGAGATAAATTGTTTTTATTATAATGTAATAAACATACAGTAGTATTTAAAAATATACGTAAGTAGTAATAGGTCTTCTGACCATAATTTTTATCAATAAAGATGTATCTGTTCTCCAATGATAAGTTTATTTACTGAAATGCATTATATTATACCAGTAAAAAATAATTTGTCTCCCTGGTAGCGTAGTTGGTAGCGTGCGCGCCTAGCGATCCGGGGAATGCGGGTTCGAAT
>JAGVSQ010004579.1:0-13261 GCA_022683975.1 Rhyacophila evoluta | reverse complement strand
ATATAATAATAATAATTTAGTGAAATAGTAAATAACGGTGTACTAATTGTTTAATAATAATGAGAGAGCGAAAAGGCGGAAAAGGCAGGCGCCGCCCTCCGCTGGACGACAGGGCCTTATTCATGATAATAATTAACTATACGAGTACTCGCAGGCGGCCCTCCCTTTTTTGCCACCCCACCCCTTGATCCCCCTCCCGACTGT
The DNA here is from genome assembly GCA_022683975.1 of Rhyacophila evoluta. Classification (NCBI taxonomy): domain Eukaryota; kingdom Metazoa; phylum Arthropoda; class Insecta; order Trichoptera; family Rhyacophilidae; genus Rhyacophila; species Rhyacophila evoluta. The sequence goes on along the minus strand of JAGVSQ010004579.1, from coordinate 13,057 downwards.
CGCATTTCAACACCCCCCCCCCAAGCCGGTCTGTCGTGCCCGTCTCATTTCATTATATATATTTGATACGATGTATATTGTATACTCTGTCCCTGATCGTTTACAAGACTGACTTAACAATTAAAAGAAATGGTTGACATTATTATCATTATGATTATTATTATTGTATTCATGTTTTGTTGTTACTGCTAACTACTACTATTACTATTACTATTACTATACGAGTGCAATCGCAATTATTGTGTATTTTTCTCTTTTAGGTAAATGTGTCGCGGCAGATTCGCCCCTGAGGCTGTTTTCTTAAAGTGTTATCTAGTAACGTTGTCGTTTTGTTATATCGTCTTAAATCCTCTATATTTCAGACTCGGTTCGACATATATAATATATTCCAATGTGTATTCATGTGCCGGCGTACCTCCCGTCTTATATACTTTTAATTGACAATCTAGACCGGTCTTGTAATCGGGCGTGGCCGCGCTGTAGATATCAAAAATCGCATTTAAAAATACTTAATTATATAATTATATCTTCCAAAAGCGTTCAAGTCATTAGCTCGTCTTTTTAAGTCTAGATTTATCTTTTATCGTTACCGGAAACTGTACGTTTCTAATGTTTACCAGTCACTTTGATGCGGTGCAGGCGGCCGCGTTCTGATGGAATTATATTGTAAGCGAGAATCCAATCACGAGTAGTGCAAAATTAATCTAATCAATTCCCTATTGCGTAATGTAGCCCATCAGCTGCATAGTATTAAATGATAAATCTACTGTTATTTTTACCATATCTACTACGCCCACTTCACATTGCAGTGTTGATATTTTAAACTGTCAAGTCGTCGGGCTCGGATATCAGTGAATAATTAATTTAACTATCAACGATTCGTGTAAAAGCGTCAGTCAATTGCGGAGAGACGATCCTGCCAGTCCGCGAGTTGGTCTGCCCCCTGGTGCAATAAGCAAAGTCTGTCTCGATTCGTCTCGCTCGGCTATTTAAGAATAATTATTGGCTTTAATAAATTATATTGAATATATTAAGTCAATGTGAAATGAAAACAGATTAGAGAAATAATTTAAAAAAATATTTAAACAATATTGTATAGAGAAATTTAGATGTAGAATAAGAAGAGGTCAATCAGATTATATTTTCCTTGATTTAATTAGCCGTAAAGACTGTCGGAGGACACTGATGAGCGGAACCAAAAAGGTATACGATACCTTGCACAATGTTAGGTTCACTCTGAGACGCAATAGCATGGGAGGTATGCCTGCACTCTTGAGGAAGCGGATCGGCGGATAGCAGGCGGACGGTCGGCGGGGAGACCTCCCGCGTCACTTACTCATAACAAATTAACTTTTTGTATTAATGTACAACTGTGCTGTGAAATATGAGTGGCTTTTTATTTGTAAAATACCACAAAAATATAAAAAAAAATGTAATTTTATTTAAGTCTCGAGGAGAGAGCTCTCGTTTTGGTAAATTATATTAGATTTATGCCTATAAATATTTATATCATCGGATAGAGCTGGCAGCAGCTTAACTTTACTATGGTGCAAATGGTGGCTCCGCTCGGGGTAGGACGCGGTCGAGCAGGGCTCTAGGGAGTCATGATGGGGCCTCGCTAAGCGGCTTCCCGTCAAACCCACCAGAGCAGAGTGACCTCATACACGGTTCCATTTCTAAAATATCTCTAGTTTTGTATTTATAGAGGACAGATATGATTGAAATGCCAATTTTAGCTCGTAGGTATTAAGATAAATATTTTTGTTAGACTTAGGTTAACTATTGTATTTAATATATTATAAGAAGAGAAGGGAGGGATAATTAGCGGGTGTCTGCGGTCCGCAGCTCAGTCGTTAGGAACCCCGTCGGTGGATCTCGATGCACAATAGATATAATCATGTTTTGTGCTTAATACTTTTAATCGCTAAGTTTTCTATTTTTTAAATTATTTCAAACTACCAAATCTATAAGGTAATATTATTTTCATCTCTAAGTATGTATAGATATAATTATAGTATAAAAAGAGTACCTTCATGAGAGGGGCGGGCGCCTCTGTTGACTTTTATTTGGGCTTTTGTTGTGTTGGTAAAATGATACTTGGACCGGCCCCCGGCCCCCCCTACCTTATTCGTTCGCGCAGCGGTCGACCCATAATTCTCAGTGTTATCTTTTATAATAGAGTGATATTTTTATTCAGCAATAAAAACAATAAGTGCATTTTGCCAACAGACAAATATTGTAATTTAAGAGGATATGATAGCTCATAAAAGACGCAGTATGCAGTAATTATGAGATTCAAGTGCATTCTTGTAGGCATAAATTCCTGTTATCTATTACGGTCTGAAATTTTGAAAACTCGTGTATATTGATTAATGAATAATATATATTTATGGACTTGTTTTGATTGAATCGGGGCGCCTCCGCCCCTACTAGTAAAATGATTAATGTTAATTTAATAAATGCAAATTAAAGGAGAAAATTGACAACGGAAACTCGCGCAACAGTCTGATGCGAATATACCTCTACGACCCGGTGGTCTTGTGATTTCTTTATCTTGCTAAAAATCAACGTACCAAAATTCTCAATTATTTGTTTATATAAATAAAAAAAAGAAAAAAAAACAAAGTATTCCTGAACCGAATCGACCCTCGGCAATATCAATTGGTGTATTAGTAGTTATTCGTATTGGTAATGTGTAATAAAATAAAATAAATAATAAAAGTAAAGTTAGGGGGGATATCAGAGTGTTTAGTAATCAGAGGCACAAAGTATTTGGCGGCCCTGTCGAGCGAGACCTACCGATGAATAGTATTTCCCTAAGTTTTTCCAGTATTTGTGATTCAAGTGCCACTTTATGTTTAACAATATTAAATATAAATAAAAGAGAAACAATTATCTAGTAATAATTAACGTAAGGGTAATTTAGAAAAATTATTAAAATACAATGTTTTTATCATTTTAAGATATAAATCACAAAGAATGTATTAATATAAATTTATTATCAATATACCTTATTTAAATATTGAACATTTAACAGTAATTATTGAATAATTTAATTTTAGCCATATCAGTCGGATATATTGTGTACATGTGTATTTGTAAGGTAAGGTGTACTTTTTAGAAAGAGCGAGATGGATGCGGGTCGCATCATGAGCTATTTGTATATTGTAGTACCGGCGGTGAGTGTTTTCGAAACATCTGTGAAAATTAAGTGATTTACATAATTTTAAGTGTTGTTTTGTATGTTGAGTTTTTAAACGGGCCCGGGCCGCATCTCATGCCGTGTTACGTTTGCGTCTGTCCAATGGCGATGTCGTGTCTTCTCTCCATCATTCGTAGGAATATTTTATCTGTTGTTTTATTTTTTTCTTTATTTTTGAAGTAATTAGTGTGCCACATTGAAATCTGCCAAAACGTCAATACCGATATTGAAGTGTAACCTTTTGGACAAACCTATTTATTTTCACTATCTCTAGAGTAAGGCAGTACACGGCTCGCCGCGGAGCGAGGCGGGTCCGCTTGCACATATCATCTGTGATTTAAATTTGTCGTTATCACGCGTATTATTTCAATCGTTTAGGGAAGTATTATCTTACGGATTCGTACAATTAGAGAACGTCAAACAGCAATCGATGCCATGTCACACTAAGACTCTCTATTTGAATCTCTAACAATAAAGTGAGTAACCTGTAATAAGCATTAATAAGTCATAGTCTGGTCCATTTAGGTATTAAATATTTATGGACTAATGGCCGGCAGGCACTAGGCCGCTTCATTTCAATACCAAAACTGAATTGACAAATTATCTACTGTAAAGTTTTATATTTTATGGGAGGAGGCGGCCTCCATCCGGCCGCACAGCGAACTGAAGATATCCGGAGCCGGGTGGGGTCGCTCCTCTGCCTTTTATATGTAACCTACGATTAGACTATTAGCAGTACCTTGAGAATGACGGGTACGGCCCGCAGCTAGCATTTTACTTTTTCACAAAAATCAATATTATATGTACCTATGTTTTTAATTTTAGTCAAAACCAGTGTTTCAAACTATTTTTCCCAATTATATAGCATATTTGAAAATAAGTATTTTAAGTAAATGAGTGTTTAGATAATAATGTTATGCCTTCCCATTAAATAAGTAAGTGTAAATGGAAAGTGTTAATTTGCATGTGACATGTTAGCAGAGGGTGGGGCCTGTGGTAGAGGGGCCCCGTCTCTGCGTTTTCCAATAAAAGTGGGTTTTGGTATTTGTGATTTATAATGTTTGTAGCTCCCTATATTTATAAATGTGTATATGACTAAACATTGATTATTTACAAAGAAACTTAAAATAAATACTGTATTGTATAGTTGTTACACTTAGGGAATGTTCATATTTCACTACTGTTCACATAAATGTGCTAGCGTTAAGAATGATACGATTAGTAAGTGGATTGCGCATTGCGTTACCTCCGAAACAATTCACATTTCATATATCATTACATTAACGTTGTTGTGTGCTGTACCTTGTATTTTATATTATACTTACATATTTACGCTTTACGCTTTCAATTCGAGTTGAAATTAAATTGTCTGTGAATTCTTGTCATACATGATTAATATTTAACTACCTTATTACAAGTGTTAACGTAAAAATCAAAAAAGAAACCAATGATTGTGCCTCTCGTTGAACTGTGGGCACGTTACCTAAAATGCAGCAGTTTCACTCATTTCTTTTTTAAGTGTAAGAGTTCTTTTTAAGAATGGTCTACTTCAATTTTTTATATGAAGCCTATTGATTTACGAACAAAGTAGATAGAGAATTTATATTCATATAAACGTTTTAAATAATTTTTGTAGTAGAAAATACCTGGACTGTGAAACAGAATTGAATCGAATAAACCGTAATTAGTATTTGGAATCAACCCGAGGCCTTGCGAGCGACAGTCTAAGACTCCGTTCCGATATGAGCTTAATCATTAATGAGCGCGTCTGTCTTTGTCTTATAGTTAAAACTTAATAACATATAACAATAAAATAACAAAAACAACTCGACCGACTCTACATCTCTCAAATAAATTTGTGTTCTAAATTTTAATATGCTATGCATTCAGAAATGATACTCATTTATTGCCAAAAAATGAAAATAATTTATCGATTTCTTAGTAGATTATCAATAATTGTTTTTGGGCATGTTTTACTTTTAGCATTATTTAATATATATATATATATTTACAGTTAGAATTACTTAGATTATAATTGAATTAGGTGAGTTTCAAGTGTATCTGCATATATTTTGTAAGATACTTAACATTATATTATTATAAATGGGATAAACTGGAATCTGGATGGTTTGATAAATATGTATCACGTAATTGTAAAACAAAAAAAAAAAACAAAAAAACAATAAAAATAGTGTAACCCCATGTTGTTCTTATTAATTCATTCCCATTACTCCTCTCCATTCTGTCACAAAATATAATACTATATTTACATGTATGTATGTATATAAATAAGTATGTTATTAGACAGGATGTACTTTTTCAAAACAACATCATCATTTCATACCCACCCCCCAGTTTTCTTAAGGCCTCATACAGATTTTTGGCCAGTAGACTAAGTACAGTAGACCCTATTAGCACTTTCTTAGTTTTTTCATAAAAAATGCAATTAAAATAAGCAAGTTGAAAGGAGGCTACATGTGCCTGGACACTAATGGCTTTTTAAAAAAGTATGCGATTTGAATAGTTTTATTGCCAAAACCTAAGTCAACCTTCTAAGCTTGTCGAATAATATATTGAAATCAGCTAGAGCGGAAATTGGAACTGATTCTAATTTTTCAGGTGAGTAGCGATCATCTGCTAAATACCAATCGAAGGGTGAAATGTTTCCAATCTGGAAAAAAAGCCAGGTAGAATAAGTACGTTGAAATTGTGATTTCACTTTGGTTCAGAAAATTTAAACAACCCTCAATATCACAACGTACTCTTTGGCATCTTCTACTCATAATTTTTCCACAAAAACATTTGTAGCCCTCGTTGCATCTCTTCTGCTGATTCATTTTTGTACCCATATTCTATTTCCTTTTTTTTGCGGCGTGTAGTTATCGTTATTTTTTTATGGATTATTAAACATACTAATGATGTCTACTGTACTAGAGCTACTAGCTGAATTTTTCCATTCCGCTGTGTAAATCATTTAAAATAAAGCAGTGAGCTGAATTAAAATCTCTGCCGAGTTCTTACTACTTTTCATTTGTTGATGGGAGAATCTCACACTATTTCTCAGTCCACCCCTTCTCCGGAATTTAATATTAGTATATGCAATTTATATAATGCTTTTTATTGTGGTGTAGAACTGACCTGCCAATAGTAATACCAACGGCCATATTCAATGAAATCGCCTTGGTTATTGATATCTTCCACTCAAGTGAAGTGAACTTAATCTTTAACATATATTTTTCTAAATCACTGGGCAGACTCTTTATTTTTTTCTCTCATATTTTTTGTGAATGCCTTGAATTGATATAATAATTTCTAATATTCGCAACATGTAAAATAAAATTCAGTCAATAAAACAATACTTTAAAAAGTGACTTAAACTAACTAAACCAACCAAACCAAAAAAATCAAGATATTCCTGCAATATTGGCGACGATTTGCAATATTTTATGCTAAAATTTCAGGAAAGATATTAGTGTGCACCATCTTGCAAAGGATAAGAGAGCCAATAATGCATATCCTCGGAGGGAAAACATGCAGACCGTGCACAATTTACGTTGCGTTCTCCAGTTACGAGCTAAAAAACAGTCCACTGGCCTACTGTTTTGTCGGCTTTGAGAAGGTAGGTTATTAAGGACAATCCACCCGTCCTTCCCTATGAATATTACCGACTGCATACAGCATTTCTCCCAACATCGACTACTGGAGTCAGACAAGTGTCCTTGCAATATCATATTAGACAATTGTCAGAATTTGTCTCCTGTTGGTTTTTAGAATCACAAAATGAAACAATTCAAAAAAGATTATTACTAGGTCAAAAAGGGAAAGGATCAGTCACCCATTACTTAAAGGAGAAGCTGTGACGCTGGACTTAGTTTGGCCAGGTGTTGCAGATGTCTCGAGAGTTTTTTTCAATCTGACTTACTTTCCTTTGAGCCTATCTGATTTCGGCATTCTGGAAGACTGCTAACAGAACTTATTTGGCGGAGCTAAAAGATGCAAACACGACTTGGGAGGACAAAAGCCGGTACCGGCTGATGATAGGAATTCTTGGAGTCGCCATATGGTGTCCATATGTCCATCTTAGGGATTAGATATAGAAGGGCGGGGTCAAAATAGTATAATGAAATACAGAATCACTTTCAATTTTTATTAACATATAAATACCCATTTCATTCGATACACTCAAACTTATAGTTAATTTTAAATACATACAACCATAACATTATCTAGCATAGCAGTAGATATAGAGTAATATTTGTCTAGCAATGATATAAAAGTATTTAAACTGAACAGTAAGGAAGCCTTGAGCCGTAATTCAGAATTAACTAATATCTTTCAAATAGATATAATGATTTTACAGCTACATGGCAGCGATACAACTCTACTTTGGAATAAGTTCACTATAATCCTTGAAAATGTCGCAAATAGTATAAGACATAAATTATTGTCTTGAATATTTTTGAAGCCTGTGTAATAGATATTAAAAAATGCTTTCTTTGTGGTGAAATAGTGTCAATTCCATTTGGGAAAAAGCACACATATGCTGATAAAGTTTATATTACAATTTGGTGGACTGAAATCTAATATCCTGTATATACAGAGTTAGCTACCATTTCACATATGATTTTTAGGCCTACTCAGATGACCTAACCGAGATGGCCAATTGATTCAAACAACTGGGCTTACTACACATGTACCGCACCGGAATGCAGTTTCCAAACAATTCTCACCCAGCATATGTGTAACAGAAGATCTGAGTGAATTAAAAACAGATTGCCGTACTTGTGTAGTAATGCGTAATTGTGATTAGGATAAGGACCGAGTGCTAAATGTGATATTATAAGATTATCACTGTGACCAAGACCTAAGTTACCACCGCACTCAAAATTTTATTGTCTGCATCAAGAGAAGTCCTACTGAACTGCCAAAAACTTTTTATGAGTACTGTACTGAAGTAATTTCAGTTTGCTCAAAAATTATATAAATACACAGCAGAATGATTTTGTTGATACAACCTATTAAACCATCAATGTAATACAGTCATTTGATTTAGTAGGCATATTTTCACCTAGATTTTTTTGTTTTGTCTGTGGTAACTATCATATTTTATTGATTCACATAAGTCACATAGTATTATAATATATTGGAATATTATCAAAAATTTTCATTTATAACATATTATAAGCAATATTTGTGAACTTTATTATATTGACTTCACAAAACTATACCGAATAATCAACACAAATATGTCAAACTTACAATGGTCCGCAGGAACGAAATAATTTTTTCTTCAAATGATATTTGAAGAAAAATATGAACAACATTGGTTAGTGCGAAACATTTATAAACAAGCTCTTTGTACATTTATAGTAATTACCTAAGAGATACTTTGTTATAATACATAGTATGTACAAAATTATATGAAAATGAGGAATTTACAGCAAAAATATTCTGTAACCATTACTTACATTATACTATGATAATCTTTTAAATGTTTGAATACTCCGCGGTTTAATATATTTCCAATTTATTGTAGGTTATGTATCACAATGACTAGTTAGTTACGTCTAGTACAGTTAATGCGTGTGCGTAACAAAACCGAGCACGAAATGTTTTCATTTATTTATCAGAGTATGTATAAAAAAATAGATTTCTAGATATTTAAAAATTGGCAGGATTTGCGTGTCATTCTTTTTTATTTCTATAAAAATGTGTCAACCATAATTTTTGGAATTTTATTGCTGTAAAAAATTGTTGAGTAGCCAAGCTAACAATTGATTAATTGTAGCAATTCTCTGCCTCTGACTACTTGCAGTCATGGTTTATTTTTCTTGTTATAGTAAATAATAATTTATTTTAATTCAGCTATAGGTTGTGACAAACATATACGAGTATAAAAATAAACATAAAATGAAAATAATTTATGATGCATATTTTTTAAAATAAAAACATTCAAAGAACGGTCTTGGGACGGAGACCGACTCCCTTAAGGCACTCAACAACTATCCGATGTGGAATCTTACGAAAACTGGTCAAAAAAACTTACTTTCGCCAAGATGCTGCAGTTTGAGCAATAGGGGAACCAAGGGCGGGGAAGTTTGCCAGTAAATCGTGAGATACGGAATGCGAAGCAACGTCTCCTGGCGTCAACACTTGCCCGCAGGTATTGCAAACAATTAAATCGCTGTCATCCCCGTACAGTTTAAAAAGTTCCTGTTGTTTACTTATATCCGGAAGAAGAGATAAAAGTTCTGGAAATATAATACGAAAACGATCCCCCATTGATTTTTTACAATGCTCGAAGTATGATTCTGCCGAGTAAGAGCCTTCTCGAAACATCTGAGAGAGTTGTTTGAATTCATGGATGCCGTCGCGGCAATCCAGAGCCTTCATAAAGTCGGCGACTAAAGACTTATTCCGTCGGTGAAAATCAGGCGGCTGGACGTAATCATGAGCCGGAATGTGGAAGCTCTCCCCTGATGAATTAGTGAAAGTGAAGGCGTCACATGGTGGAATGGAACCGCCACGGAATCCTGGCGGGGGACGTGCTTTGGCCGCAAATCCAGGAGGAGCTGACCCTTTTTTGACTTTACCAAAACCAGGTGGACCTCCGGTTGGATTGAGTGATGGATACTCACTTTCTGAAGTATTGACAATCATAATTTTTTCACCCCTAGACTTTTGTTCGGTTTCGTTTGATCTGTTGTTTAATTTCTCGTCGAATTTAGGTCCATTCTTTTTCTTCTCTTTGATATCATCAGATGGTCTTTCATTACTGTTCTTTTTATTATTATTCTGCACTCCTCTTTGACTGTTCTCCTTGTCACTCCTTTTATGTTTAGAATTGAGGTCAGGTGGAGCACAATCGGGTGGCCTCTCGCCATTTTCGTTGTTTTTCTTTTTATCTTTCTTAGTATTGTTATTATTATTACTTTCTCTGTTGGAGAAATCTTCCACAGACATTTGCCTATCATTTTTCTCTGGTTTCTTTTTTAGCTTAGAGTTGACATTGTTAGTGGATGTGAGTCTCGGAAAATCAGCCGGACTATCGAGATCATTATGGGATGATATCTGTGGTGCAGGCGCCACTTTCCCGGGTGGTTTAGGTCTTTCTTTGGTTTTGTTCACAGTGATCCATTGAGGACGCTCCACGGGTTTGGAAAGGGCTGGGGTAGCGGCAGAAGGCAGTTCTGGAAAAGCTTCTGATGTCCGGAGAGGTGGGCGACTCTGTATATTGGCTACAGGCGGAGCTGTTTTCGGCGGAGGTGGTTGTACCGGAGCAGCCTGCAAGAATCAACCAACAAACTCATGTGAACATTGTTAAAAATAAGACATTCAATATATATGTAAAATAAGACTTTTAATATATCATCGCCGATATTGCGTATCTATAAGTAGATTTTTTGGTTTAAGTCACTTTGTAAAGTATTGTTTTGCTTTATACAATTTTTTGTATCATTGAATCATTGAATCATAATGAACCTTTTTCATTTGCTGTAAGCTATTGGTAGAGACATAGTCATCAGCTAGCAAAGCCATGTCGCGCTTGCTCAGTGAAGGAAACTCGTCACGGAACTTTCTGATCTCACTGTTCTTCTTGATATTATCTGCCAGGCGCATGGCTAGCTGTTTGTTTGATGTCTCTGTTACGCTGATCCGGTTTGGGGCAGACGAATGATTGTGTACTTGGATTGATACATTTGGTTTAACTGTAACAAAAAATATATTAATTAATACAGGTTATATGGTAAAAATAAATATGCTATTTAATAACTTTTTTCATATCCTACTACATATTTCACAAATAACGTTTTTTCAAAATTTTAGATTTAGTTTTATTCAAGTCATGGCTTATTCGGTTGATTATTTAATAATTGAAGTTTTTTTTCAAAACTTAAGTCATAACTTAACACGTTGACTGCAACGGAATTTTTCACGATTCCGGTCTAAAGAGCCAATTTGATTTAATCATATTATGTTATTAAAAACTTTAATAATAGTACATAGTAATAATCAAAAAGCTTAAAGATGTGTTTTTTTTTTTTTTTCAAAAACATGTTTTGATTTTTTTATGAGAAACGTGTTTTGATTTTTTTTAAGAAAATATGTTTGAAAAACCAATTTTGTACCAAAGTTAAAAAATGGCGCGAAGCACGTTACTTCTGTCCAATCTGCCATGTGAAGCCAGCACTTTGGGTGGACGATTCTTTTAAAAATTATCACAAAACATAAACTTTAAAAAATTAGACTTTGTATAATTGTATTTTCTGTTTATTAAAGCCAAACCTGATTTTGTATTTTCTTTCCTGACGCCATCTATTCATATTTACATTTTTATGCTACGAGATAACTCGTAGTAGGCGTCCTGGGCAAGTAAACAACATACGAGATATTTCATAGTTGCCAGTCAACATGTTAATTTGCCATAGAAAAAGTTTATCAGTAAAAGCTTTGCAGTGTGTTTTGGAATTGGTATTTATATAAATATGTATATGGCGACTAACCACTACTCCTAATAATGGCGCTGGAAGGTCCCGGTTGATGAGTGATATTCACTCGGAAGGTAGGTGCTGATGAAGATGAAGCTCCGGAACTACCGGCTACAATGTCACTGGAAGAAAGAGATGGGAAATTCTCTTCTGTTCGGGCCAGTGCTCCTTTGGTCTGACGAATGACCATGCCTGTGGGATGATTCATAGAGACTATAGGTCCGCCTGAAGATTCTCCTAGGTTGGGAAACTGCTCCGTACTGTCTGTGTCAATGCCTCGTTTTGTTTTTGGATCCTCTCTGTAGTACACTTCTTCTTGTACTGCATCCTCATAAGCTGGAACTGTTTCTGTTCTACTGCTGATGGAAAGAATATGATAAACAATCAGGATCATATAAGCCAGCTATTCTAATGGGAATTATATGTATCACTATTAGCAGAATATAAAACAAATCTCATAACTATATACTGAGCTTTAAGATTTCAATATGCTTGCGGCTGATATTAGGTGTATGGTGATCCATAGGATAGGAAATGTACCATGCAGCCACTCTTACTTTGTCTTCTTTAGCTTTCTAAGATCTTATTTAAGGTGAAATTGAGTGCATCTTATTTCTATTATGATAATTACATTATTTTTAAAAGCTAAATTGTCCCCTACAGAAATCAAGTAGAAATAGATGACCAATCCAATTTACTGTTGAGTGGACATGGAAGGCAGTTTATCCAAAGATGACGGAAATATTCTTATAAAAGTTAAAATGGTTCTGAATTCAGTAAAACATGCAGTAATATCAATACCAACCTTTCAGCCCTGGCATGTGTTGGTGGCCCTCGGGTGGGTCTTGGTGTAAGCATGAACTGAACTTCTAGTGTTCTAGCTTGTCGTGACGCTTGTTTGCTCAATCCCTGTCCATGAACGGATGCTCTATGAGCTACAATCATAACATAAAAAGATATTTTGATGCATTCTTATTAAATGTTTGCTATTCAAATAATCTTTGGTGATTGGAGTTAAGAAACAAGAAAAATAGATTCTACCATTCTTCAATCCATTTTTTTTCCCATTAAAAGTGCACATAAAAAAATATATGAATTGCATTGTAGTAACAGAGATCAAGTTTGCAAATCACAATTCAAAATTACTGATAAACACAATAGAAGCTGCTGATGTGCATTATTCAAAATAAATACTGTATACTGGGACTCTTTTTAGTCAGTTTTTTACACTTTTTACATCCCTCAAATTTCTTTTGCTTAACACGTTGATCGCCGTGTCGGCCACTGGTGGCCGACAGCAAGGTATTCCAATTGGGCCGTGTCAGTCACCGGTGGCCGGCACGGCATACCTAACTTCAGAGTGTCA